>LBNU01033621.1:45897-65703 GCA_014162995.1 Artemisia annua
GTAGCTGAAGTGGTCCAAGTAATTGTCTCAAATGTCCGGTTGAAGTTGGTTGCATTCAAGTTCAAGAAACTAACTCTCCGGGCTCGTTTACTGTTGGATTCATGGAAGATTCCGAGTGCTTGTATTATACACGAGGGAAGTGCCAGGTAAGGGTTGTACTCTTTTTCCCTACTCCAAGGTTTTTCCCTATGGGTTTTTCTTGGAAAGGGTTTTTAAGGAGGCAAACTTCCTGGGTCGCCTTGCTTCCTTCGTGCTTATGGGTGGATGCGGGACGTTCGCTTGCTGCAAGATTCTTTCTTGTTTTTATTCCTAGCTAGGTGATTTGTAATTTGGCTAGTAGTGTTGTGTTTATGGCATGTCATAAGCACTAGTTTATCAAGCTATTGCTTGAGGTTAATATGGTACTTCAGCCACATTCCATTTGTACCTAACATTTCTCATTGGTTATATATTTACCGGGGTAATCCCCTTTACCCAAAAATAAACGCATGCTCACTTGATGAGAACAATTGCGCTTTAAATGATGATAGTCGTTGTCCCTAATGCGTGCACATTTGATAAGAGCAATTGTCACTTACATGATGAGATCCGTTGTTCCTAAAGGCTAACTTTATGAGGGCAATTTGTCCCTTACATGATAAGAGACGTTGTCCCTATAGGCTCACTTGTTGAGAGCAATTGTACCTTACTTTATGGGAGTCATTGTCCCTAAACGCTTGCTCACCTGATGAGAGCAATTGTGCTTTACATGATGATAACCGTTTTCCCTAATGCTTGCACACTTGATAAGAGCAATTGTCACTTACATGATGAGATCCGTTGTTCCTAAAGGCTAACTTTATGAGGGCAATTTGTCCCTTACATGAAAAGAACCGTTGTCCCTAAAGGCTCACTTGTTGAGGAAGATATGGATAATTTGAAACCTCGTGAGGTTTCTGCTAATACTTTAAGTTTGATTGAACCACTTGTGAGTGTACATCCCTCTACTTCTGCAACTAAGAGGACCAACCCGTTTTCTAAGGTTGGTGAGATCATTGATTCGGATAGTGAAGATGAGGTTCTTAACACGTTTGATGAGTCTGCGAATTTGTTTGATATGCCTTTTGGTAATTTCTCATCGTCAGGTGGTGGAGGTGATCAGGAAGATTACCATGATTATGATGACTTTACTGATCAATTATACGATCTTCCAGGACGGTTGGGTGCATTTTATGAAGATTTCAAGCTCCAAGGACGAGTCAGGAAGTAGTTGATCTTCTTCAGTCTTGTTTTACCTAAGTGGTAGTGTTTATTTCTTAGTTTTAAGAAATGGTCGTGTCTTGTTATGTATGCAATTTTGCCTATATAACGGGCTTAGATATGGGACTTCACCCATATCCATTGTACTTCAACGTTTCTTTTGGTTTTTTTTGGTAAGTTATAAGAATGGTTTGTCATTCTTATATAAGAGTCTGTAAGAGTCCTGTGGGACTGAGATGAGGGACGTCACTCTCATCCGTTGTACTTCAATGTTTTTTGGTGTAATGAATTTTGCCGAGGTTAATTAACCCTTTTACCCAAAAAAAATACTTTATGGGAGTCGTTGTCCCTAAACGCTTGCTCACCTGATGAGAGCAATTGCGCTTTACATGATGATAACCGTTGTCCCTAATGCTTGCACACTTGATAAGAGCAATTGTCACTTACATGATGAGATCCGTTGTTCCTTAAGGCTAACTTTATGAGGGCAATTTGTCCCTTACATGATAAGAGCCGTTGTCCCTAAAGGCTCACTTGTTGAGAGCGATTATACCTTACTTTATGGGAGCCGTTATCCCTAAACGCTTGCTCACTTGATGAGAGCAATTGCCCTTTACATGATGATAATCATTGTCCCTAATGCTTGCACAATTGATAAGAGCAATTAAAACTTACATGATGAGATCCGTTGTCCCTAAAGGCTAACTTTAAGAGGGCAATTTGTCCCCTACGTGATAAGAGCCGTTGTCCTTAAAGGCTCACTTGTTGGGAGCAATTGTACCTTACTTTATGTGAGTCGTAGTCCCTAAACGCTTGCTTGCTTGATGAGAGCAATTGCCCTTTACATGATGATAGCCATTGTCCCTAATGCTTGCACAATTGATAAGAGCAATTGTCACTTACATGATGAGATCCATTGTCCCTAAAGGCTAACTTTATGAGGGCAATTTGTCCCTTACATGATAAGAGCCGTTGTCCCTAAAGGCTCACTTGTTGAAAGCAATTGTACCTTACTTTATGGGAGCCGTTGTTCCTAAACGCTTGCTCACTTGATGAGAGCAATTGCCCTGTACATGATGATAGTCATTGTCCCTAATGCTTGCACAATTGATAAGAGCAATTGTCACTTACATGATGAGATCCGTTGTCCCTAAAGGCTAACTTTATGAGGGCAATTTATCCCTTACATGATGAGATTCGTTGTCCCTAAAGGCTCACTTGTTGAGAGCAATTGTACCTTACTTTACGGGAGCTATTGTCCCTAAACGCTTGCCCACTTGATGAGAGAAATTGCCCTTTACATGATGATAGCCGTTGTCCCTAGTTCTTGCACACTTGATGAGAGAAATTGCCCTTTTCATGATGATAGCCGTTGTCCCTAATTCTTGCACACTTGATAAGAGCAGGTTTCACTTACATGATGAGATCCATTGTCCCTAAAGGCTAACTTTTTTAGGGCAATTTGTCCCTTACATGATAAGAGCTGTTGTCCCTTAAGGCTCACTTGTTGAAAGCAATTGTACCCTACTTTATGGGAGCCGTTGTCCCTAAACGCTTGCTCACTGATGAGAGCAATTGCTCTTTACATGATGATAGCCATTGTCCGCAATGCTTGCACAATTGATAAGAGCAATTGTCACTTGCATGATGAGATCCGTTGTCCCTAAACGCTAACCTTATGAGGGTAATTTGTCCCTTACATGATAAAAGCCGTTGTCTCTAAAGGCTCACTTGTTGAGAGCAATTGTACCGTAATTTATGGGAGCCGTTGTCCCTAAATGCTTGCTCACTTGATGAGAGCAATTGCCCTTTACATGATGATAGCCGTTGTCCCTAATGCTTGCACACTTGATAAGAGCAATTGACACTTACATGATGAGATCCGTTGTTCCTAAAGGCTAAATTTAAGAAGGCAATTTGTTCCTTACATGATAAGAGCCGTTGTCCCTAAAGGCTCACTCTTTGAGAGCAATTGTACCTTACTTTATGGGAGCCGTTGTCCCTAAACGCTTGCTCACTTGATGAGAGCAATTGCCCTTTACATGATGATAGCCATTGTCCGCAATGCTTGCACAATTGATAAGAGCAATTGTCACTTGCATGATGAGATCCGTTGTCCCTAAACGCTAACCTTATGAGGGTAATTTGTCCCTTACATGATAAAAGCCGTTGTCTCTAAAGGCTCACTTGTTGAGAGCAATTGTACCTTAATTTATGGGAGCCGTTGTCCCTAAATGCTTGCTCACTTGATGAGAGCAATTGCCCTTTACATGATGATAGCCGGTGTCCCTAATGCTTGTGCACTTGATTAGAGCAATTGTTACTTACATGATGAGATCCGTTGTCCCTAAAGGCTAACTTTATAAGGGCAATTTGTCCCTTACATGATAAGAGCCGTTGTCCCTAAAGGCTCACTTGATGAAAGCAATTGTACCTTACTTTATGGAAGCCGTTGTCCCTAAACGCTTGCTCACTTGATGAGAGCAATTGCCCTTTACATGATGATAGTCATTCTCCCTAATGCTTGAACAATTGATAAGAGCAATTGTCACTTACATGATGAGGTCCGTTGTCCCTATAGGCTAACTTTATAAGGGCAATTTTTCCCTTACAGGATAAGAGCCGTTGTCCCTAAAGGCTCACTTGTTGAAAGCAATTGTACCTTACTTTATGGGAGCCGTTGTCCCTAAACGCTTGCTCACTTGATGAGAGCAATTGCCCTTTACATGATGATAGCCGTTGTCCCTAATGCTTGCACACTTGATAAGAGCAATTGACACTTACATGATGAGATCCGTTGTTCCTAAAGGCTAAATTTAAGAAGGCAATTTGTTCCTTACATGATAAGAGCCGTTGTCCCTAAAGGCTCACTCTTTGAGAGCAATTGTACCTTACTTTATGGGAGCCGTTGTCCCTAAACGCTTGCTCACTTGATGAGAGCAATTGCCCTTTACATGATGATAGCCGTTGTCCCTAATGCTTGCACACTTGATAAGAGCAATTGACACTTACATGATGAGATCCGTTGTTCCTAAAGGCTAAATTTAAGAAGGCAATTTGTTCCTTACATGATAAGAGCCGTTGTCCCTAAAGGCTCACTCTTTGAGAGCAATTGTACCTTACTTTATGGGAGCCGTTGTCCCTAAACGCTTGCTCACTTGATGAGAGCAATTGCCCTTTACATGATGATAGCCGTTGTCCCTAATGCTTGCACACTTGATAAGAGCAATTGACACTTACATGATGAGATCCGTTGTTCCTAAAGGCTAAATTTAAGAAGGCAATTTGTTCCTTACATGATAAGAGCCGTTGTCCCTAAAGGCTCACTCTTTGAGAGCAATTGTACCTTACTTTATGGGAGCCGTTGTCCCTAAACGCTTGCTCACTTGATGAGAGCAATTGCCCTTTACATGATGATAGCCGTTGTCCCTAATGCTTGCACACTTGATAAGAGCAATTGACACTTACATGATGAGATCCGTTGTTCCTAAAGGCTAAATTTAAGAAGGCAATTTGTTCCTTACATGATAAGAGCCGTTGTCCCTAAAGGCTCACTCTTTGAGAGCAATTGTACCTTACTTTATGGGAGCCGTTGTCCCTAAACGCTTGCTCACTTGATGAGAGCAATTGCCCTTTACATGATGATAGCCGTTGTCCCTAATGCTTGCACACTTGATAAGAGCAATTGACACTTACATGATGAGATCCGTTGTTCCTAAAGGCTAAATTTAAGAAGGCAATTTGTTCCTTACATGATAAGAGCCGTTGTCCCTAAAGGCTCACTCTTTGAGAGCAATTGTACCTTACTTTATGGGAGCCGTTGTCCCTAAACGCTTGCTCACTTGATGAGAGCAATTGCCCTTTACATGATGATAGCCGTTGTCCCTAATGCTTGCACACTTGATAAGAGCAATTGACACTTACATGATGAGATCCGTTGTTCCTAAAGGCTAAATTTAAGAAGGCAATTTGTTCCTTACATGATAAGAGCCGTTGTCCCTAAAGGCTCACTCTTTGAGAGCAATTGTACCTTACTTTATGGGAGCCGTTGTCCCTAAACGCTTGCTCACTTGATGAGAGCAATTGCCCTTTACATGATGATAGCCGTTGTCCCTAATGCTTGCACACTTGATAAGAGCAATTGACACTTACATGATGAGATCCGTTGTTCCTAAAGGCTAAATTTAAGAAGGCAATTTGTTCCTTACATGATAAGAGCCGTTGTCCCTAAAGGCTCACTCTTTGAGAGCAATTGTACCTTACTTTATGGGAGCCGTTGTCCCTAAACGCTTGCTCACTTGATGAGAGCAATTGCCCTTTACATGATGATAGCCGTTGTCCCTAATGCTTGCACACTTGATAAGAGCAATTGACACTTACATGATGAGATCCGTTGTTCCTAAAGGCTAAATTTAAGAAGGCAATTTGTTCCTTACATGATAAGAGCCGTTGTCCCTAAAGGCTCACTCTTTGAGAGCAATTGTACCTTACTTTATGGGAGCCGTTGTCCCTAAACGCTTGCTCACTTGATGAGAGCAATTGCCCTTTACATGATGATAGCCATTGTCCGCAATGCTTGCACAATTGATAAGAGCAATTGTCACTTGGATGATGAGATCCGTTGTCCCTAAACGCTAACCTTATGAGGGTAATTTGTCCCTTACATGAAAAAAGCCGTTGTCTCCAAAGGCTCACTTGTTGAGAGCAATTGTACCTTAATTTATGGGAGCCGTTGTCCCTAAATGCTTGCTCACTTGATGAGAGCAATTGCCCTTTACATGATGATAGCCGGTGTCCCTAATGCTTGTGCACTTGATTAGAGCAATTGTTACTTACATGATGAGATCCGTTGTCCCTAAAGGCTAACTTTATAAGGGCAATTTGTCCCTTACATGATAAGAGCCGTTGTCCCTAAAGGCTCACTTGATGAAAGCAATTGTACCATACTTTATGGGAGCCGTTGTCCCTAAACGCTTGCTCACTTGATGAGAGCAATTGCCCTTTACATGATGATAGTCATTGTCCCTAATGCTTGAACAATTGATAAGAGCAATTGTCACTTACATGATGAGGTCCGTTGTCCCTATAGGCTAACTTTATAAGGGCAATTTTTCCCTTACAGGATAAGAGCCGTTGTCCCTAAAGGATCATTTGTTGAAAGCAATTGTACCTTACTTTATGGGAGCCGTTGTCCCTAAACGCTTGCTCACTTGATGAGAGCAATTGCCCTTTACATGATGATAGTCATTGTCCCTAATGCTTGCACAATTGATAAGAGCAATTGTCACTTACATGATGAGATCTGTTGTCCCTAAAGCCTAACNGTCCCTAAACGCTTGCACACTTGATGAGAGAAATTGCCCTTTTCATGATGATAGCCGTTGTCCCTAATTCTTGCACACTTGATAAGAGCAAGTTTCACTTACATGATGAGATCCGTTGTCCCTAAACGCTAACTTTTTTAGGGCAATTTGTCCCTTACATGATAAGAGCCGTTGTCCCTTAAGGCTCACTTGTTGAAAGCAATTGTACCTTACTTTATGGGAGCCGTTGTCCCTAAACGCTTGCTCACTTGATAAGAGCAATTGCCCTTTACATGATGATAGCCAATGTCCGCAATGCTTGCACAATTGATAAGAGCAATTGTCACTTACATGATGAGATCCATTGTCCCTAAAGGCTAACTTTATAAGGGCAATTTGTCCCTTACATGATAAGAGCCGTTGTCCCTAAAGGCTCACTTGTTGAAAGCAATTGTACCTTACTTTATGGGAGTCGTTGTCCCTAAACACTTGCTCACTTGAAGAGAGCAATTGCCCTTTACATGATGATAGTGATTGTCCCTAATGCTTGCACAATTGATAAAAGCAATTGTCACTTAGGTGATGAGATCCGTTGTCCCTAAAGGCTAACATAATGAGGGCAATTTATCCCTTACATGATAAGAGCCATTGTCCCTAAAGGCTCACTTGTTGAGAGCAATTGTACCTTACTTTATGGGAGCCGTTGTCCCTAAACGCTTGCTCACTTGATGAGAGCAATTGCCCTTTACATGATGATAGTCATTGTCCCTAATGCTTGCACAATTGATAAAAGCAATTGTCACTTAAGTGATGAGATCCGTTGTCCCAAAAGGCTAACTTAATGAGGGCAATTTGTCCCTTACATGATAAGAGCCGTTGTCCCTAAAGTATCACTTGTTGAAAGCAATTGTACCTTACTTTATGGGAGCCGTTGTCCCTAAACGCTTGCTCACTTGATGAGAGCAATTGCCCTATACATGATGATAGTCATTGTCCCTAATGCTTGCACAATTGATAAGAGCAATTGTCACTTACATGATGAGATTCGTTGTCCCTAAAGCCTAACTTTATGAGGGCAATTTGTCCCTTACATGATAAGAGCCGATGTCCCTAAAGGCTCACTTGTTGAGAGCAATTGTACCTTACTTTATGGGAGCTATTGTCCCTAAACGCTTGCACACTTGATGAGAGAAATTGCCCTTTTCACGATGATAACCGTTGTCCCTAATTCTTGCACACTTGATAAGAGCAGGTTTCACTTACATGATGAGATCCGTTGTCCCTAAACGCTAACTTTTTTAGGGCAATTTGTCCCTTACATGATAAGAGTCGTTGTCCCTTAAGGCTCACTTGTTGAAATCAATTGTACCTTACTTTATGGGAACCGTTGTCCCTAAACGCTTGCTCACTTGATAAGAGCAATTGCCCTTTACATGATGATAGCCATTGTCCGCAATGCTTGCACAATTGATAAGAGCAATTGTCACTTACATGATGAGATCCGTTGTCCCTAAAGGCTAACTTTATAAGGGCAATTTGTCCCTTACATGATAAGAGCCGTTGTCCCTAAATGCTCACTTGTTGAAAGCAATTGTACCTTACTTTATGGGAGTCGTTGTCCCTAAACACTTGCTCACTTAATGAGAGCAATTGCCCTTTACATGATGATAGTGATTGTCCCTAATGCTTGCACAATTGATAAAAGCAATTGTCACTTAGGTGAAGAGATCCGTTGTCCCTAAAGGCTAACTTAATGAGGGCAATTTATCCCTTACATGATAAGAGCCGTTGTCCCTAAAGGCTCACTTGTTGAGAGCAATTGTACCTTACTTTATGGGAGCCGTTGTCCCTAAACGCTTACTCACTTGATGAGAGCAATTGCCCTTTACATGAGGATAGTCATTGTCCACAATGCTTGCACAATTGATAAGAGCAATTGTCACTTACATGATGAGATCCGTTGTCCCTAAAAGCTAACTTTATAAGGGCAATTTGTCCCTTACATGATAAGAGCCGTTGTCCCTAAAGGCTCACTTGTTGAAAGCAATTGTACCTTACTTTATGAGAGCCGTTGTTCCTAAACGCTTGCTCACTTGATGAGAGCAATTGCCCTTTACATGATAATAGTGATTGTCCCTAATGCTTGCACAATTGATAAAAGCAATTGTCACTTAAGTGATGAGATCCGTTGTCCCTAAAGGCTAACTTAATGAGGGCAATTTGTCCCTTACATGATAAGAGCCGTTGTCCCTAAAGGCTCACTTGTTGAAAGCAATTGTACCTTAGTTTATGGGAGCCGTTGTACCTAAACGCTTGCTCACTTGATGAGAGCAATTGCCCTATACATGATGATAGTCATTGTCCCTAATGCTTGCACAATTGATAAGAGCAATTGTCACTTACATGATGAGATCCGTTGTCCCTAAAGCCTAACTTTATGAGGGGAATTTGTTTTTTTTGGGTAAAAGGGTTAATTCACCCTTGCAAAATACATTATCCAAAAAAACGTTGTAGTACAAAGGACGAGGGTGACTCCCTCGACTCAGTCCCTTAGGTCACTTACAGACACAAATATAAGAATGACAAAACATTCTTATAACTTACCACTAACCACTATATAAGAGTGACAGACCACACTTATAACAAATAATAGAACATAAAACTACAACGCCTAATAAACATAATAAGTAAACCGCTTCAAGTAGACACACTTGATTCTTCAAAAGACGTCATATAGCTCTAACTTCCAATTAACCAACACTCAAGGACTTCATGATCAGATTAATGTCCAAGAAAGTTGATCAATAACAAATAGGGTAACCCCTAACTTCCCAATCCAATCCTCTTCACTATGACATGTATCTGTAGCCCATATGTTGCTAAATGCAAGTAAGATCAGAATGCAAACCAAAGCTAACAGAATCTGCCATAGACTAACAATAGGGTTTTGCAAACCCTAACTAACAACTTCATGATCTTGTAGCCATCATATATGAATCAGTTCACAAATTCCACACAACGGTTGGTGGGGGACTCTAAAACCACGGATAGAGCAGCAAGCATAACCTCGCTCCAAAGGTGTGCGTTTAGATGCAGAACCGAATACCCATTCAATACACAAACAGCCATGTAACATCAAATCACCACGCAAAGGGTACCATGCAACGAACCTAGGGTAATAAAACCCTAACCAATAGATTGAATGTGCACTAGTCAAGAAAGAACCAATCACAACCAATCGACCAAAGAGTTTTTGAATAAGAACTCAACCAAAACTTAACTTCCAATCTACCATCAGCAGCAACAACACGAAGCTGCAAATACCTGCCATGATTCCCATCAAAACAGACACGTACAATCAAAACAATCCGAATGAGGGACCATGCAACGAGCCTAAGGTGACAAAATCATAGGGTAATAACACCCTAACATCCAGGCACAACAACCCGAGCAGAATAGGTGAGAATACAACCAAACCAATCGATATTGTAACCATGTCCATTCGACAGCCACTCTCCCATAACCCACGTCCATAACCACATAAACCAAACGGAACCCAAACTAGGGGCGATTTTCTGCCTCCCCTCCCTAACAAAATCCGGCCATAATTCTGTCCATATCATACGTTTCCTCTTTAATCTTTCACTGGATTAATTGAAGTTACATGTAGATCGGATTTGTTAGGGTTGGGGAGTCGGTTTTATTTTGTTCTATCCTTTAATCGATCCCTATATCCGAAACCCTAAGTATTATTGTTAGGGTTGTTAATCGATCATGTTTTTTCTAGTCGGTTATCCTTAATCGATTATTTATATGGTCGATCTCCTTATTGCTGCACTTTGCGTTCCATTTTATTCGATATCCTTTTAGGGTTTCGATTTTATTGTGCATTAAAGGGTTTTGGTATTATTCTGATCGCACCTTTTAATTCCTATTGATTAGGTCGGTTTTGGTTATTCCCTTTATTAGGGTTTAATCTTTAGCGATTCTATCATATTCCTAAAGTGTTGCGATTAGTTTTCTGGTTGGTTTATGCTTGCTGCTGCTGTTCTTTTAATCGAAACCCTTTATTAGGGTTTGTGTCTTCAGCGTGCAAGGCTGTGCTTGGTTGGTGTACTGGTGTGCTTAAACGATCAACAAACCTGTTTTAGGGTTTGGTTATTATTTGTCGATTGGTTCATATCCCTTAGTTAGGGTTTGTCATACCGAAAGGTTGGAAGTTGGTTTTGGTTCATGCATGGAAGTTGTGCAATTCGGTTCACAATGGTTGTGGGTATAGAGAGATGATTGTCGTATGATGTTTTTAGGGCTTGCTGCTGTTTGCATCTTCATTCTTATTTGAAATCCTTACTATAGGGTTCAGCGCGTGCAAGTTCTTGTTTTGGGTTCCTGATCATCATAGTTAATGATCATGGGAGGTGTGTTGCATGGTGACTTGATCATTGGATGTCTTCATGTGTTTCACTCGTATTTGTTGGAAGATTGTTTCAAGTTCGGATATGCTGGAAGGTTGGGTCGCTTAGACCATGTTTATGCTTCAAATTCGATTTGCTACGGAAGTCACTCTTATTAGGTTATTAGATTATGCTTTTTGCATAATACTAATAGAAGACGCAATTCGTTGAAGCTGGAAGTTTGAACTACTATGACGATTTGAAGATTCAAGGATTTGTCTACTTGAATAGCATTTAATTTTTATATATAGTCGTTGTAGTTTGTGTTCAATGTTTGTTATAAACGTGGTTTATCACGTTTATATGAGTGTCTGTAAGTGTCCTAAGGGACTGAGGCGAGGGAACTCACCCTCGCCCTTTGTACTAAAAACGTTTGGTTAATAATATTTTATCAGGGTGCAGGATTACTCCCCTTTACCCAAAAAAAACCCAACACCTCAAAAAGAGGGTATGTACCAGCAGATAGACAATACCCAAACGAGGGTATACTTCCAGCAAAAAGCACCAAAAACGATAGAATGTAAAAACCAAAAGGTTTTATAATTGTTCAGCATAGATCAACCCACACAAAAAGAGATCAATCTATAAATTATAAGTCTAAACCGACTTCCATAAACCTTAGAACAGATCGATTCAAAAACCCAAAGGCGTTAGTAAATAAATTTTTAGAGCACCAAATCCGAAACCC
Organism: Artemisia annua; assembly: GCA_014162995.1. Classification (NCBI taxonomy): domain Eukaryota; kingdom Viridiplantae; phylum Streptophyta; class Magnoliopsida; order Asterales; family Asteraceae; genus Artemisia; species Artemisia annua. The sequence goes on from LBNU01033621.1 coordinate 57,582, forward strand.
TAAGTTGGAGTTTCAGATCGCCTTCACTTCATAAACCAAAACGATTAAAGGATGAGCAGTTAGTAATCGTGTAAGGTTTATAATAATAAAACGAAAAATAAACCCTAAATAGAGAATCGATTATAAACCGACTTTAAAAACGATTAGGGTTTATATTAATCGCATATAAAAAACAGCCGCCATCAAAAACTAATCACACAACCTGTATAATGTCGATTGCATACCCAGATAGGTAGAGAGGCGACGATTAAAAGGAGCATGAGTATAAGAAAGATAAAATTAATGGTGGCAGAACAAAAGGGACGATTTCCAAAACCCTAGAAAAAATAATCAAATCCATAAAAACGACCAGCAATCATTAAACATGATCTATGGACGAATTAGATGAAAAACGATTGAAAAATTTTAGGGATATGAGGGTTTCGGAAATCGCCCCTAGTGGGAGAGATTTTTAGGGTTATTTATGAGGGCAATTTGTCCCTTACATGATAAGAGCCGATGTCGCTAAAGGCTCACTTGTTGAGAGCAATTGTACCTTACTTTATGGGAGCTATTGTCCCTAAACGCTTGCACACTTGATGAGAGAAATTTCCCTTTTCATGATGATAGCCGTTGTCCCTAATTCTTGCACACTTGATAAGAGCAAGTTTCACTTACATGATGAGATCCGTTGTCCCTAAACGCTAACTTTTTGAGGGCAATTTGTCCCTTACATGATAAGAGCCGTTGTCCCTTAAGGCTTACTTGTTGAAATCAATTGTACCTTACTTTATGGGAGTCGTTGTCCCTAAACGCTTGCTNAGAGTTAGGGTTTCTTTATAAGGGCAATTTGTCCCGTACATAAAAAGAGCCGTTGTCCCTAAAGGCTCACTTGTTGAAAGCAATTGTACCTTACTTTATGGGAGTCGTTGTCCCTAAACGCTTGCTCACTTGATGAGAGCAATTGCCCTTTACATGATGATAGTGATTGTCCCTAATGCTTGCACAATTGATAAAAGCAATTGTCACTTAGGTGAAGAGATCCATTGTCCCTAAAGGCTAACTTAATGAGGGCAATTTATCCCTTACATGATAAGAGCCGTTGTCCCTAAAGACTCACTTTTTGAGAGCAATTGTACCTTACTTTATGGGAGCCGTTGTCCCTAAACGCTTGCTCACTTGATGAGAGCAATTGCCCTTTACATGAGGATAGTCATTGTCCCTAATGCTTGCACAATTGATAAGAGCAATTGTCACTTACATGATCAGATCCGTTGTCCCTAAAGGCTAACTTTATAAGGTCAATTTGTCCCTTACATGATAAGAGCCGTTGTCCCTAAATGCTCACTTGTGGAAAGCAATTGTACCTTACTTTATGGGAGTCGTTGTCCCTAAACGCTTGCTCACTTGATGAGAGCAATTGCCCTCTACATGATGATAGTGATTGTCCCTAAAGCTTGCACAATTGATAAAAGCAATTGTCACTTGGGTGATGAGATCCGTTGTCCCTAAAGGCTAACTTAATGAGGGCAATTTATACCTTACAAGGCTCACTTGTTGAGAGCAATTGTACCTTACTTTATGGGAGCTATTGTCCCTAAACGCTTGCACACTTGATGAGAGAAATTGCCCTTTTCACGATGATAGCCGTTGTCCCTAATTCTTGCACACTTGATAAGAGCAGGTTTCACTTACATGATGAGATCCGTTGTCCCTAAACGCTAACTTTTTTAGGGCAATTTGTCCCTTACATGATAAGAGTCGTTGTCCCTTAAGGCTCACTTGTTGAAATCAATTGTACCTTACTTTATGGGAACCGTTGTCCCTAAACGCTTGCTCACTTGATAAGAGCAATTGCCCTTTACATGATGATAGCCATTGTCCGCAATGCTTGCACAATTGATAAGAGCAATTGTCACTTACATGATGAGATCCGTTGTCCCTAAAGGCTAACTTTATAAGGGCAATTTGTCCCTTACATGATAAGAGCCGTTGTCCCTAAAGGCTCACTTGTTGAAAGCAATTGTACCTTACTTTATGGGAGCCGTTGTCCCTAAACGCTTGCTCACTTGATGAGAGCAATTGCCCTATACATGATGATAGTCATTGTCCCTAATGCTTGCACAATTGATAAGAGCAATTGTCACTTACATGATGAGATCCGTTGTCCCTAAAGGCAAACTTTATGACGGCAATTTGTCCCTTACATGATAAGAGCCGTTGTCCCTAAAGGCTCACTTGTTGAGAGCAATTGTACATTACTTTATGGGAGCTATTGTCCCTAAACGCTTGCACACATGATGAGTGAAATTGCCCTTTTCATGATGATAGCCGTTGTCCCTAATTCTTGCACACTTGATAAGAGCAAGTTTCACTTACATGATGAGATCCGTTGTCCCTAAACGCTAACTTTTTGAGGGCAATTTGTCCCTTACATGATAAGAGCCGTTGAACCTTAAGGCTCACTTGTTGAAAGCAATTGTACCTTACTTTGTGGGAGCCGTTGTCCCTAAACGCTTGCTCACTTGATAAGAGCAATTGCCCTTTACATGATGATAGCCATTGTCCGCAATGCTTGCACAATTGATAAGAGCAATTGTCACTTACATGATGAGATCCGTTGTCCCTAAAGGCTAACTTTATAAGGGCAATTTGTCCCTTACATGATAAGAGCCGTTGTCCCTAAAGGCTCACTTGTGGAAAGCAATTGTACCTTACTTTATGGGAGTCGTTGTCCCTAAACGCTTGCTCACTTGATGAGAGCAATTGCCCTCTACATGATGATAGTGATTGTCCCTAAAGCTTGCACAATTGATAAAAGCAATTGTCACTTGGGTGATGAGATCCGTTGTCCCTAAAGGCTAACTTAATGAGGGCAATTTATACCTTACATGATAAGAGCCGTTGTCCCTAAAGGCTCACTTGTTGAGAGCAATTGTACCTTACTTTATGGGAGCCGTTGTCCCTAAACGCTTGCTCACTTGATGAGAGCAATTGCCCTTTACATGATGATAGTCATTGTCCCTAATGCTTGCACAATTGAAAAGAGCAATTGTCACTTACATGATGAGATCCGTTGTCCCTAAAGGCTAACTTTATAAGGGCAATTTGTCCCTTACATGATAAGAGCCGTTGTCCCTAAAGGCTCACTTGTTGAAAGCAATTGTACCTTACTTTATGGGAGTCGTTGTCCCTAAACGCTTGCTCACTTGATGAAAGCAATTGCCCTTTACATGATGATAGTGATTGTCCCTAATGCTTGCACAATTGATAAAAGCAATTGTCACTTAAGTGATGAGATCCGCTGTCCCTAAAGGCTAAATTAATGAGGGCAAAGAGGCCAATTGTAGGCCCTAAAAGTCTCTCCCACTAGGGGCGATTTTTTCCCTACCATTCTCTAATCGTTCCTGACCAAAATTAATCTAAATCCTTTAATTCTTGCAACGATTTGATCAATCCTAGTGTTTAAACATTGCGTTTATCATTGGAATAATTAATCGTTGCTGGTTTTTTAAGATTTAGATCAATTTTGGTGATTCGATTTAGGGTTGTTAGGGTTAAAATCGCTCTTGGGTTTCTGAATTCGATCTTGATTATCCTTTTTGTTTAAGGTCGGTTTGTTAATCGATCTTCTTATATCATTGGTCGAATATTTATTCAAACCCTAATCCATTATCGTTTCTTTATTGAAAATCGTTTTTTGGGTTATGTTTAATCGCTTTTACTTATCTTAAGGGTTTCGAATTCTGTTTATTGGTTGTATCATTAAACCGACATTCTTTGTTCATATTCTAAGTCGGTTTGCGATCTGATGGTTTCTTTAAGTCGGCCAATTTTTTTAGTATAAAACCTTTTGTTGGTTTTCTTCATGAGGTCGTCTTAGGGATTGTTTTGGTGTGTACATGATGCTTAAACGCTACAAACAGAATTCTTCCTTTAGGGTTCTGTTTTCGATTCATTATGTGGGTAAACCCTTTCTAGGGTTTTGTTCATGCTTAAGCTGTACGTTGTCCAAGTATTCTTGGATTGGTGGTTGGTATGTGGTACGTACCTGATGGTTGGAAGTTCTACAATGATGGTTTGTAGATGGTTGTGGGCTAAGAGAGATGAAAGTGTATTATCTTGTGGTATGGATGATTATGGAAGTTAGGGTTTTTGGTATACCTATGTATGTGTCTTATCGATGTGTCTCCTGCTGCTGCTGTTTTGTTGTGGTTCGTGGTTCATATTTAACTAGTAGCTGATCGATAATGGATGTTAAGTTTTAGGGTTCTTATTCAAAAACTCTATGGCTGGTTGTCTCACTCTATTACTTGATGATACAGAATTGATCGTGGTGGTGGTTATTAGGGTTTGTATAACTCTTGTGCTGGTCTATGGCAGGTTGTAGTACCTTGGTTTGCACTTTGATCATGTTGCAATTGGCTGCTTAATGGTATACTAAATCATGTCATAGTGTTTGTTAGTAGTGCCTTTTGATCGTTTGTATTCGGACAGAATTATTGCTTATTGGGTTGATTGGTACGCTATGAGGAAGTTAAGTTTGTGGGGACTCTTGTTCAAAACCCCACACACAATGCCATGCACTTTCGGTTTTCTATCTTAATGTTGTTATGGTGATTGTAATGGATGTGTTTGTGGTGTTTGCTACTACAAACGGATTTTATGTAGCCCAGCTGTTCCTCCCCTTGGAGAAATCCGGCCGCCACCACCCTCCATACTTTTCCGGCCTAAATTCAGTCCTAATTCGTCCTCTCTACTCAGATTGGGTATGCAATACGATTAGGATTGATTATATTCTATAGAGGGTGGTTGGTTTATGTTAATCATTATTATATATTCGGATCTTCTCTTTGATTAACCCTAATTCCCTTATCGTTTTGTTTTAATTCGATTAAGGTTTATTTGTAATTCATAACCGACCTCCTAATCGGTTCTATATATATTAGGGTTTGGCCGCCTTTTGCTTAATTTTGTTCACAATCCAATCAAGTTTCGACTTTGTAAGGGTTTGTGGTCTTTATGGCGGCTGCTGTTGGATCTTCCTTTCTAAACCATAACCGACTCTCACCTCATTATTAAGGTTTAGATCTGGATTTTGCTTAATACCCTAAACGATTTTTTAAAATCGTTTGTTAGGGTTTGATGGTTATTGGATCGCTTCACATCAACAATCTTTTGTTCGTTAAGGTAAACCCTTTAGGTTTTTTGGATCTGCTGGTAACCCGATTAGGGTTTGTTGATTATTTGGATGTTCTAATCAGGATGTTGGTCTTATGCACGGGGGTTTGAGAGAGATGTAAGTTAAGCTTTTAGGGATCTTATGCAAAAACCTTACCTGGTATATAAAAAAAAAACAACAAAAAGTTCTCTCTCCCTAGTGGCGATTTTTAAACCCTAACCATGCTTAATCGATCTTCATAAAATCTACCTAATTCCTATTGATTTCTTGTTTCGAATTGATGTTTTTCAAATCGTTGCTGGTCATTAGGGGAGGGTAAATTCTGGTGATTCGTTTTCTTAGGGTTTAAAATCGCCACTAGGATTTTTTTGATCGGTCTATATCCTTATTGTTCTTAGTCGGTTCAATTTACATATATAAGGGTCGATCATATATCATCCATCTTTGTGCGCATCTTTTAATCAATTGCTTGGTTAAAGTTTTTCATTCTCTATGAGATCCGATTTAGGGTTTCGTATTTAGTGTGCAAAAGATGGTTGGGTGATGCTGGTGGTGCCGATTACCTTTTTATTCTTTATATTCAATCGTTTGGTATTTAGGGTTTTGGCAATTTGTTTTGGTTTTATCGTTATCCAGGATTCAATTCATGTCGGTTTGATTATCTTCTTGATTTTTAGATCGATCCTATTGCCTTGGTACGTTGTGTTGGTATGTAAACCCGTTCTAGGGTTTTATGGGTTATGCTGCACGTTATCCCGTTTTTGGGATTGGTTTGTCATTGCATGTTCTACGCTGATGTTAGTGACTATGTTTGGGGGTTATGAGAGAGATGTAAGTCAAGTTATGAGGGTTCCTTGTTCAAAAACCCTTGGGATCGTTACAAGACCTGCTGATCATGGTGATTTAGTTTTTGCTAAGGTGATGATGGGGTTAGGTTTATGGAAGTTAAGTTTTACTGGTTCCTTATTCAAAAACCCTTTGCTATCATTGTTTGGAGGTGATCGTTGGGTTGTGATTTGATTCAGTGCGTGTACATGTATATCATGTTTAAGGATCTGGTCATTGTTCTTCTCCTTCGATCTACTTGTTAGGGTTTTATCACCCTTGGTTCGTTGCATAGTAGCTTTGATCACTTTGAAATTGGTTCCTAATTGGCTGTTTGAATGGGGTGATCTTGGCATATACTTTGCATATTAGTTGGGTTCATGCTGGTGGTTTGTGTTCTTTACAACACATTATTGGTTGCAGATCGCATGGATGTTATACCTTATTATCGTCCTAAAACTAGTTCGTAATCACGTTGTTGCGTTTGGATTGTGAGTTTTGGATGTGGAGCTGCTATTGTGGATTTGTGTTGATTTATATGTGCTTGTGTTTATTCTTATTGGAGTTCAGTTGAGCATCTCAATGTACGCTGTTGGAGCGAGTTTACTTGCTGCTCTATCCGTGGTTTTAGAGTCCCTCACCAACCGATGTATGAAACTTGTGAACCGTGCTTCCATTCGAGGATGATTTTAAGATTCAAGTCTACTATGGTGGTTTCTGATTGGTATATGTAAGTTAAGTTTCTCGGGTATCTTATTCAAAAATCCTTGACTCGATTAATAGTAATTCTTTTTGCTATGGATCGTTTATGGGTGGTTCGATCTTCATTTTATGGCTCTATTTTATACTTGGGATTGAAGCTGCTCTCTATTGATGAATGTTAGGGTTTGGACCCTATGGAATGTCTTTGAGGTGTTGTAGGGTGGTGTTCCATCTCGGCCTCTTTGTGTATGTTCATCTCTTGGTTGCCACATAGGTGCTCTAATTCTGATTCTTTTGAAGCATGGCTTGTGGGACTATGAAGATGATTATGGGAGTTTGGACTACTATGACGATTTGAAGATTCATGGAATTATGCATTTAATTTGTGTTTTTTATAGTCGTTGTAGTTTATGTTCAATGTATGTTATAAGAATGGCGTGTCATTCTTATATGAGAGTCTGTAAGTGTCCTTAGGGACTGAGATGAGGGAAGCCACCCTCATCCTATGTACTTCAACGCTTTTAGGTGTAATGAATTTTGCCGGGGTGAATTAACCCTTTTACCCAAAAAAAAAACGGATTTTATGTTGAAGATCGCTTGGATTTTTCTGCGTGGATTCTTCATGGAAGTTAAGGTGGACAGCCATAGTGATATAGAAGGCTCAAGTGTTTTTCTTGAGTAGTAGTGTATATTTTTATGTACTTATGTCATTATTGGTAGGTTCATCTTATTGTAAGTTATAGGAATGGTGTGTCATTCTTATATTCGTGTCTGTAAGTGCCCTAAGGGGCTGAGGTGAGGGACTCACTCTCATCCATTGTACTTCAAAGTTTTTTGGTTAATATATTTTACCGGGGTGCAGGATTATTCCCCTTTACCCAAAAATAAATTAATGAGGGCAATTTGTCCCTTACATGATAAGAGCCGTTGTCCCTAAAGGCTCACTCGTTGAAAGCAATTGTACCTTACTTTATGGGAGCCGTTGTCCCTAAATGCTTGCTCACTTGATGAGAGCAATTGCCCTATACATGATGATAGTCATTGCCCCTAATGCTTGCACAATTGATAAGAGCAATTGTCACTTACATGATGAGATCGGTTGTCCCTAAAGCCTAACTTTATAAGGGCAATTTGTCCCTTACATGATAAGAGCCGATGTCCCTAAAGGCTCACTTGTTGAGAGCAATTGTACCTTACTTTATGGGAGCTATTGTCCCTAAACGCTTGCACACTTGATGAGAGAAATTGCCCTTTTCACGATGATAGCCGTTGTCCCGAATTCTTGCACACTTGATAAGAGCAAGTTTCACTTACATGATGAGATCCGTTGTCCCTAAACGCTAACTTTTTTAGGGCAATTTGTCCCTTACATGATAAGAGTCGTTGTCCCTTAAGGCTCACTTGTTGAAATCAATTGTACCTTACTTTATGGGA
>LBNU01033621.1:91930-109873 GCA_014162995.1 Artemisia annua
AAGATTTGAGTGGTACAAATTACATCTACTTGCATGCATATAAAAATTAATTAAAATGTGGTAGAAATATACCAAGAACATGAAAGTTTAGTGAATCACTCACTTGGAAGATTACTAGTTAATTAAGGAGAAAACCCTAACTAATCCATAGGTTTATATTTCAAAACCTTGTAATGGATGCTAATTAACACTTGTAAATACTTGTTCTTCAAAAATATGTTCTTCTTGATGGAGTTGGAGTAGGAACGAGCTAGAGAGAGGAGCAAGAGAGAGTTGGAAATTTTATTTTGATCTAAAAATGTACATGCAAAAGAGTTAGTAGATTTTGGTGTTAGTGGGATATTTGCATGTGTTTTGGGAAGCACATGTGTCCATAGGGACACTATGGCCGGCCACCTTGCAAGGGTGGTTGTGCTTGTGTAATTTTGTCCCACATTTGATTTACGGGGTACCGTTTAGTGCATAGCTTGAGTAGTTTTGACGAATTCGGGTACCGGGTTAATTAGAAATAATTTTTAATGGTACCATAGTGATGAAATACGATTGTAAAAATTATGAAAATATAATTTTTGTAGATGATGGGTTTTTCAATAACTTTCACTTTATTACTACGAATACTTTCGTAGTTATACGTTTTTGATAACTTTAAGTAATTAATTTCCAAAATAAAAGTGAAAGTAACTTTTTAAATTAGGATTACAAGGAAAAATAGTGGAGTACAAGAAATGTAGAGTTGACATATTATAGTCGTGGTCGAAAGAATTGGATGTACACGAATAACTTTCTACGAAGTTAATTTATTAAAAATAGGATAGTTATTAAATAAAATATTATTGAAAATATAAGACATGAATTTTTAGAAATGTCACAGAAATGAAGGTGATAGTACTGATAGTGATGATGGAGACGCATCTCAAACTGATAATGAAGATGGAACTCAAGTTGATAATGGTTGTTTATCTATAAATTTTGTTGTTAATCTATTAATTTGTATGCTTTAGTTGACTTAATAAAATTGTTTTAAATTGTAGGGAGAAACGAAGACTATAGTACTGATAGTTCTGATGGAGATGCATCTCAAACTGATGGTGAAGATGAAGTTGGCAATGATGATGGACATGGAGCTCAACCGGATAATGGAGATCAGTTTAACCCGTATGGTACACAATATCTACTTGATACTATATGGAGTGAACCTGATCTATCGCCAGGAATAAAGGAATATCCTTATAATGATCAGGTAAAAAAGACTTTTGGCAAAATGTATTTGACTACGATTTATTTTAAAGGAACTATAATAGTTGCTTGTGTAGATATGCACCTGATATATAGTTTTTGCAGGAGTATATATATGAAATCAAAGCACAAAAGCAACTTCAAAAGGCTGCAAAGGTGTATCTTAAAAGTCTATTGGCTCGAAGTTTGCGTGATTACCCCGACAATGAAGAGATACAGCTGCTTAATAGGTTGGAGGACGAAGAAGACTTCATAATCCAGTTGGGAAAAGAGCAACTAAAAAACAAGCCACGTACAAGCAACATGTGTGAGGATGAGACGTTAAATGAAGCATCTAAAGAGAAATGGGATTTGACACCGACACAAATGCTAGATGACGTGGATCTGTTATCTCAATTGGAAAGAGATGCTATTGCAACAATAAATGCAAGAAATGAGTCTAAAAAAAGAAGGATGGATGACTTTGAAGCTCCATCTTTTGATCTTGGGTTTTCCCCACTCAAATCTCAAAAACGTGAAGGAAAAACAAACAATCTGTTAGATGCAACAATGGTTGTAGATGCACCAAAACCAATAGCCATGGAAATGCCAAAACAAGAATGTGGTGAAACAAGGAAGAGTCATCGAATACAAAAGCTTTCTCACGCAGTAAAATCACCTTACTATAAGAGGAAGGTAAGTATCGAGGACAAGTTAAATAATCTAGAAAAGAAAGTATCAAGTTGCATCTTTGCGGCTATAAGGGAACCAAAGTACGTAAAAATTAACTCTTTTTACAATATTTATATTTAATAAAGATATTGCATTTGTTACACGTTATATTTTGTTGTATTTTTGTTAGTGAATTCATATTCGAAACAAAAGAAGGACTGGAAGTATATAGAGCGATATTTGAAAGCTTGAAACCAAAGTGTGAAATTCATGCTGGTATAATTGATCTTTGGGCTAGCAAGCTAAATGAAGAGGAACGCCATAGGAACCCGAACTCCACATCTCGCCTTTTCTGTCACACGGGAGTTTTGGTAAAACATACTATTTTACTTACTTCAGTACTAGTTCCAAGATGCATGATGAAAACTAGTGTAACAAAATCTCACTTTTGTGGTTACTTTTAATACAGACAACAGAGATGGTAAACCAACCTTTGAATGATTTTTCTATGTTTCATGTTTTCAAACAAGAAATGGATAGAATTCTGAAGACAATAAATGCAAAGATCAATGAATTTGATATGGTAAAACTCTATGTACCTGTGTAATATCTTCAATTAATTAAAATGGTGTACCAATGTGAGTTTTGACATGATATTAACATGCATCTTGTCAACTTACAGGTGTTCTTCCCTATAATACTACACACGCACTTTTTTCTGTTATGCTTCGATCTCAAGCACGATTGCTATGACATTATAGACAACATTGCAACCGGGGATCTATTTAAATATGAAAATGTGCCAATTAAGCTGGTAAGTATGTCGCATGTACTCTAATGATGTAACATAGACAATTTGACTTATAGTTTTGCAGATGAAAACTAATCTTAATTATTATGCAGAAACAAATGTTCATGGAATATTTGTCGAACATGAAGCACCCAAATGCATCAACGATGAAACGTGTATGGCCCCGTAGACTAGAAATAGCTTGGAGGACAGCTAACAATAATAAAGACTGTGGTGTGTTTGTAATGAGACACATGGAGACATATGATGGAACTTCGCTTGCTTCATGGAATCCAGGTTTAAAGCCCGAGGGTGATGGACAAGATGCACAACTAGATGATCTTCGGAAAAAGTATGTCACAAGATTACTTGTTTGGAAAAATAACATTTTAAAATAGAAGGTATTGGTCGAGGCTGATTATTATGCTAGGCTACAACCTGAAAAGAAGACAAAATTGAATGGAGATGCATTAGAGAGGATTGAAGAACGTTTGGCATTATGGGGTTAGAAGTACATCGGATTTGAAGAATAAAATTTGTTAGACTTTTTTTTTGTGTTTTAATGGGGTTAGACTATTATTTCCTAGAACAAGTATTCTTATCATTTTGGGTGTTATTTTATTGAAAGTACTATTATCTTAATGCATCTGCAACTCATTATTATAATTTCTATATCAAGTTTAAATGTTTCTTTTTTTTTTAGCTAATTACTAGTCTACATTTTTTTAGCCAAAAAGCAAAAGGGGCATTTTCTATAGTGATTCGTAAGGTTTGTTATTGTGCTAAAATTGACCCATTTTGACCTATTAGCCACACTGATTCAGGTAATAGGTTTTGTGGTAAAAATATGTTAATCAAAACTTTATTATACATGTTAATCAAATATTGAGGCTGATTATTATGCTAGGCTACAACCTGAAAAGAAGACAGAATTGAATGGAGATGCATTAGAGAGGATTGAAGAACGTTTGGCATTATGGGGTTAGAAGTACATCGGATTTGAAGAATAAAATTTGTTAGACTTTTTTTTTTTTGTGTTTTAATGGGGTTAGACTATTATTTCCTAGAACAAGTATTCTTATCATTTTGGGTGTTATTTTATTGAAAGTACTATTATCTTAATGCATCTGCAACTCATTATTATAATTTCTATATCAAGTTTAAATGTTTCTTTTTTTTTTAGCTAATTACTAGTCTACATTTTTTTAGCCAAAAAGCAAAAGGGGCATTTTCTATAGTGATTCGTAAGGTTTGTTATTGTGCTAAAATTGACCCATTTTGACCTATTAGCCACACTGATTCAGGTAATAGGTTTTGTGGTAAAAATATGTTAATCAAAACTTGATTTCCTAGAGCTTTCATATTGTGGTTATTATACATATTTTCAAATGTATAAGTGCCGGTATATGGATGCGGCTTGTTATGTATATGCAGTTCTGGTTTCTGGGCACGTGCATCTTGTGGTCGAGTCTGATCTCAAGGTGAAACATTTAATTTTACTTACATAAGTACTATTTCCAAGATGCATTCTTATCATTTTGGGTGCTATTTTATTGAGATTACTAATACCTGAATGCATTTTTTTTGAGCAAAACATGAATGCATCTTGGTCTTTATCTTTTTTTGAGCAAAACCTGAATGCATCCACATTTAGAAAATCTATAGTATATTTAGATGAAACTCGTGTATATGGAGACCACATACTACATCAGCAAACTTGCGGTTGCACCTGATTGGAATACTAAATTTTTGCATAGATGGTTAATTAAAAAAAAAGCATCTGGTGCTTCATTTACAAAAATCCAAATAACAATAAAGGCAATTCATAATGCAAGCTAATTCAAACGCGATAACAAGCAAAAAAAGCTCGTCTAAACTGGGAAACAAATATCCAAATAACAAATAATCGGGAAAAAATGATATATCTTATTCTTCAGAATCTGGAGATTATTCATTCATTGGATACCTTACTTTTTCACAAGTTCGACTGTTGTGGCCGGTCTCTCCACACTTCGTGCAAGCCCTCGTTTGCTTTTGTCTTTTAGCGGAAGCTTCCTCATATGCGTTCTTTAATCTTTTACGGCCGCTACCCTTAGGATCTATAGGTATAGGATTGAGTATTGTAGTATCATCTTCTTCTATTTCTGGCAAATCAAGCAATGCATGGATGAATTCTTTATTTCCCATAACTGGTTGGTTTTCCATTTCCGCATCTGCTTTTTCTAATAATTCTTTTTGCACCATCCTGTACTCAGCTAGTTTTGTGTTGTTACTCAGCATTCGATTAATTGTTGCATCAACTGTGTAGTAAATATCTCGGATAAGTGCACCTGACTGCTCTTGAATTTCGCCTAACCCATGTCGGATTGTGCTAGCCTCTGATGACTTGATGGGGACACAATCCCTTGTCCAACGCCTCTGAATGTATCTTTTTGGAAAACTATTTACCTTTAACATCCTTAATACATAAAATATATGTCGACATAATAGCCCGCATCTTTCAAAAGAACGGCAAGTACATAGTAGTGTACCATCCGATTCTTTATATTCAACCTGAAATTGTAATTAGTAAAAAAAAGTCAATTAATCTCGTGAATGAATATAAAGATGCAAAGTGTGTCATTGTTCAGTAGTTGTATGAATACATATTTTGTAAAACATGTGTTTATTGAAATTGAAATACCTGGTACTTTACTTCAATTGTATCATGACCTCCTTTAATCTCTTCACCATTATCATCAAAATTTTTCACTCTCACATCCGTATCCAAGATTGTATGCTGTCTTGACTCGTCGATAGACACAACTCCAAGACAATAACAGTTGTGAACTGCTGCAAGCATCTCCTTCTGAACAACGTCCACGAACACTTTTCTAGTGTAAATAAGAATAGCCTCGGCTTCAAAAGGTAACGTGGTCTCCATTTTCGGAGTAGTATACCTCGTATCATGATCATTTTTGCCTTGTCTAAATCTCTGTGTTTAAACAGCAGTTTCAAAATGACAAAAAACTCAACAAGTGTTAAATCAGGATTCAACAGCCTCCCAAACATATGATTTTCACTTTCCGAACGAGATGTTGTCCTCATAAGCCCAGACAATGGCATATCATGAAAGTAAGCTGGTATTCATTTTTCCCTCAACTTGAACATATCAGACAACCATTTGTTGTCCTCTAAATGAAACTCATTGACAATGGATGACCATTTGTCATCAAAAACATCTGAGTCTAGTATGTCGGTCCAAATAATCTTTGAGATTTTTTTTCTGAACCCAGAACGAGCTATAGAAGTCCCAACCTGTCATCAAATTTGAACAAAATTATCCTTGACAAGAGAATAATTGCATCTATTACGTAATGCATTAAGATGCACGAAAAAAAAAAACCTGCACTTGTGATGTTGTACAGAACTATATTGCTTAATTTTAACTTTACCTTGGATGTTAACTTCTCCATAATATGCCACATGCAAAATCGATGTCTCGCATTCGTAAAGATAGCTTCAACAGCTACTTTCAATGCAGGGTCTTGATCAGTAACAACAACGTTTGGTTCGCGAAGAAAAACTTCCTTAAACATTTCCAACATCCATTTAAATGAATCAGTTGCTTCGGTATGCAACAAAGCAGCTCCAAAATTAACCGACCTTTTGTGATTATCAATACCGGTGAACGGCACAAATCTCATTGAGTATCTACCAAAAATATTTACAAATATATAAGTGAAAACAGTTACTCGAAACAACATAAACAAGTATAGTAATAACAAAAAAGATAAAAAAATATTACTTGTTTGTACGATAAGTTGCATCAAAAGAAATAATGTACCCAAAGGCATAGTAATTGCGTTTTGCCTGCTCGTCAGCCCAAAATAAACCAATCAAATACTTTTCATCCGCAAGGCGATACTTGAAAGAAAAATCTGATAGACATTCGCTCTTTTTTGTCAGCATCTTGACAATCATATTAGCATCGCTGTCACCAATACAAGCTAAAATGTCCCTCTTAAAGTTTTTTGCATCTTGAGGTAACGCACCTACTTTGTCAAACCCACCATGTATCTCAGATAAAATATTATATGCTACAACAGGACCAATGTTACGATTCGACATTTTGACTAATAATGTTTTGTCTGAATAATTAAGCTTCCGCGATGACTTCAAGTAATGTCTATCATCTGGATGAACTAAACTATGGTTGTGCTTCTCATAAAAAACATATAGTTCATATTGTTTATTGCGAGTCAAACGAATACATATTTTAGCTTCACAACCACAACGAGATGATGGCCTGTTACGTTTCTTCTTCTTGTTACCATCCCCATTCTCAGAAGCAACATTCTCTGATGATGCTTGTGTATCTTGTTGTTTCTTTTCAGGTAAAAAGCCTTCTTTACTACACACAATCCATTTGTGAGAAACTTCATGACGGTTTTTTTCCTGTGTAGCTTTTCTAACCTCGAATCCACCTTTTTTGCCGTATTCTTTATATGACTCGTATGCAGCATCAATGGATTTAAACCGCGTCCATAGTTTTGGTTTAATAGATTCATCCACATCTGGTATCCAATGTATCGTAGTTCCTTTCGGGCTTACTTTCTCAATACCAAATGATCATAATATGGGCAATCTCTCGTTATCTGTAAAATCAATGCTTAAATGATTTTTATTATAGAATTGGACAAATAATTATAGAAGATGCTTTTTATACACATGCATATGCACAGGTTACATGTATTCATAAAAAAACATGCAGGCATGTAGCATGTTTAATATATGTTAATATAGATATATAATCTGTTAAATGAGATGCAAGCATGTAGTATGATTATCATAATTATATCCATGTCTTCATAAAATGAGAATCAGATCTATGAAAATTCTTGACATACATTCACAAAACGAGATGCAAGCATGTAGCAGGATAAGAAGAATTATATTCATGAATTCATAAAACAAGATTCAACATACACAGCTATTACATAATAAAGCATCTTAAAAAATGAAACCGTGTAAAAATAAAGCATCTTTAAAAATGAGCAATACTCTTGAAACAAGAAAAACTTACGTTTCTCCGGAGTGGTATCTGCATCCATGGCATGCATAAAATGAAACCGTGTAAATGAAAAACCCTAAAACCCGGATGGGATGGGAAATATTCGTGTAAATGTCTTCCTTTGTTGTAGGAAATTTTCAACTACCAACAAATAATGATATGACCAAAATAACCCTCCATGCTTTTGAAAAATGATTGGTCCATATTACTTCTTATCATTCCTATTTTAAGTTTACTTCCTATTTGATCCTTAGTCTATATATATATATATATATATATANGGTATCTGCATCCATGGCATGCATAAAATGAAACCGTGTAAATGAAAAACCCTAAAACCCGGATGGGATGGGAAATATTCGTGTAAATGTCTTCCTTTGTTGTAGGAAATTATCAACTACCAACAAATAATGATATGACCAAAATAACCCTCCATGCTTTTGAAAAATGATTGGTCCATATTACTTCTTATCATTCCTATTTTAAGTTTACTTCCTATTTGATCCTTAGTCTATATATATATATATATATATATATATATATATATATATATATATATATATATATATATATATATATATATATATATATATATATATATGTTAAGGATAAGATATGGACTCATGTATGAAGTTTATCGATAAAAAATACGCATGTGGCATATTATCATGGTGTAATAAGATCTTAAAACTATTGTTAAAAATTTGTGTTGTGTGAACGGTTATGATCTGGATATCAATCTAAATCGTTTGATCACTTTTAGATCAAATAATATCAAATCTTATATGCTTTCGGGTTCACGAATTCCTTAATCAAATAAGACAGATTCACAAATGAACTCTAAGGGACGAGAAGTTAATCAGAAATGTTAAGAGTATTGTTTGATGTTATTTTATGTAAATGAGATCACAACTATGGTTATAAAGACCAACCAAAATTCAGTTATTTCGGTTATTTAAATTGGTTAGTAAAAGACGCATCGCTAGGGTTTTGGCAACGACGATTAGTAAAAATCATTTAAGTTTTGCGTATTGCTCCAAACTCCGCGAGGGGAGGCTATCCTCAACCCCCGCCCGCTCTGTTGAGAGTTGACCCCAACAAGAGGTAGTGGTGCCCCATGACACTGAAAGAGGGTGCGGCACCTTTGACGTATCAAGCTAATTATAACGAGTGTGTATTCCGCACCTCCTAACTCGTTTTGAGCTAAACTTGTATAAAAGGATTGGTCTCGAATAAAACACAATCATCTAAAATAGTTGATAACAATAAAATTACCGACAATTATATATCCCACCATTACCAAATATGTGAAATGGTTGCATGTCTACTTGTTTTCATATAACGTTTCCTGAACAAATATGATTAGTCATTGAAGGGTACAGAAGATATATGCCTAACAGCATATTGTATTTGCTATGATGCAAAATATTGTACTCCCTCCGTCCCAAATTATAAGTCCATTTTTCCTTTTTTAGTTGTCCCAAAATATTGTCCACTTTCATGTTTCAACCAATCAAAACAAAGTTAGTGGAGAGAAATAAGATTTAATTGGTTAATAGATTAGTTAGTAGGAATTTCTTAAACCTAGTGCAAATTGAAAGTGGACTTATAATTTGGGACGGAGGGAGTAATTTTTACGTAATATATATGCCCAAAACTATTAAATGTATAAGTGATAATAAGTAGCGTATGTTTAGCGTAGCAAGTTTTAAGTCTATTTTAATGTTTGATACTAGTTTAGCTAGCCAATTAGCCCACATGGTTTATACAAGCCTACTAAGTACTACCCTCATGCGTTGGTGGACTCATAACTGAAGGTCATAAACAGTTAAACACCCTCTTTATCAAAACTAAAAAAACTCGTAACACAAAATTGGGACAGGTGTAGTTCGTAGAAGATCGATGTATCTGGCATAACTTTACATTTACGCAAGAACAACTTTACACTTGCACAAGAAAAATTCATATGGTTCACAGATATCCCCAGAAATCGACCCCCTATGTCAGATGGTTATGTCAATGTTTGCATCGTAGTATTAAAAATACAAGGCTGAGCAAGCCACAAATACGATGATAAACAAATCAAATCATTTCGATCAATATTTTGTTGATGACATTGATAAGAACTATATGCAGCTCCTTTTCACTTTTGTTGCAGAGCTCACAAAAGCATTTCACCAGCAGTCAGCTCAAGTTCTTTAACTGTATGGTCAAATCATTGTCAAAAGAAGAGTTTAATACTGGCTAGCTGAAAACGAAATCAACTTTTGTTTTTCTTGTAGCATTAAGAGAACTAATCATGATTAACCAAAAAATATGCATTAGGTTACTCAGATCTGAAACATGTACAAACCTATACATATAAGCTAGTCATGTAGATACATATAAGGGTAGTGGCATACATTCTCTTATACTCGCTTTTACATTCAGAAAGTTTGAAAACTTTGAAATAGCGTAAAACCAACAAATTTGTACTTAGAGAAAACAACGAAAAACTTTCTCAGCAATCGACTAATCAAGCTAGTAAGAATAGAATAACATTTGTTTTAATACCTATCACGCCTGTTACAAAACATAAATATCAAATATAACAAAATAGACATGTATGGTTGTGTTTTAGTTCCATCACTTGTCCTTTTACTAGATAATTGCAGTCGGTACAAAATAGTTGCTGTCAAGTGTCAACTATGGTTGTGTTTTGTTTGGAAAATCAAGACACATGAAAAAAACAAGTGGACATAACAATACAAGCGAAAAACACAAGCATTTACTTGGTTTGATCAAAAGAGTACATTCACGGCTGCACTAGCGAGTCAATCTAATCAATCTCAAATTAGGTTAGAACTTAGGGTTTACAGTTACATCAGGGATATATACAAGTCACAACCTAGGTATAAAATACCATCCACTGATCCACGTTCCGCAAAGGGGGTTTATTAAGTGTGCCAACAATCTGTAGTAGAAATAAGCTGGCAACAATTTTTGTAACAGTTCCAAATAGCACCTTACACTTAACAATTTTCAACTCTATTTTCCATAATTTGGTACTGTATAACGATACTAAGATTTTAACACATTCCATACCGTAACAAAAAGATTGCCTGCCTCATCTTCGAGTTAAAATTCCTTGAAGAAAACCAGCCACTCCACGTTGCTTCGCCTAAAAAAATTATTTAGAAATTACAAATAGCAACTATCATCATCTATGGCAGCCTGGCAGGTGGCAAATTGCCTAAGATATATAACAACTTGGCTTATATCTATCTTCAACATATCAAATGTTAAAAACTTAGCCAAAAACAGACCTCGTCAAAGAGAATTAGATCATTGTTTAGAAACATGCACAAATTGACCTAAATCCGATTCTAGCCGAGAACCTATTTTGACACCTATTCCCATACTCGACCTACCTTCCCAAGTTACCCGTTCTAGTTTATGCCTGGGAAAAGTTTGTTCTTATAACATAAATGTTAAGATAATAGATGCACCTTTGTTTTGTTAAATAGATCTTCTGCAATATTTTCTCTCTGTTTCCGCTTCTTTTCTTCCTTCACGGACTGGGCTATTTCCTCATTATCGTATTCAGACCCTCTGCCATAAATTTCAACAGCATTACAACAATCCTCCCCATAACTTGATAATATATAATTATGAACAAGAATGAAAAACTGAAAGTCTGAAAGCAGGACCAAAGATGTGTCAACATACTTGTATGGATGCTTTGAAAAGGGTACAAGATTGTGGAAATCATTTCCGGATTCAGTCGCCATCTGCAAATTAATTCAATTGTTAGAAATAAGGTCCAATGACTGAAACCGTGGAATGCAGCAGAATACCACGTAAAAACTTTAATTCTCCCATATACCCATCACCTGAGGTATAATGTAATGTATCCACTAGAGGAGCAAAGTGCGCAGGTTGGATAACGAGTCAACACGGATTGGGTTGAAACAGGCAATTTTTGGTGTGGGTCGGGTCAGGTTGACACATACACAATTTTTGTCCAGTGTCTAATTAGAGAGTGTTTTAAATATAATTAAAAAAACTACATTATTACAATAGCCACTTTGACCAGCCCAATAACTTGTTTTGTTTTTAGTTAAATTTTTTTAGACCCATCTGAGCAGCCTTGAACACAACAAAACCCAAGCCGACCCATTCATAATCAAATAGGTCGAAATTGCTACTTCTAAATCTGCTAGATAGGTGAAATGCCAAACTAGAAATGAGAAAAAGATTACTCCAAGTCATCAATCTTTAAGGAAACCAGACCGTAGTGAACAAGTTGTAGTGAATAAAACTTACTTTTTTAAATCGTTTAAAGTTCAAAACTTGATTATTTGTTTGAGAGGGCCCTGAAGGTGTTAAGTTTGTATCTCGGACGATCAAATTTTGGCTGAAAACTATATCTGAAGTTCCATGTTCAGAATCATCAATTTTATGTTCTCCGGTCAAGATTACATCATCACTGTTACGCATGCGTGTATCTTGATCATCTTTTGACTTTGTACTAATATCATCTGTTGGTGACTTTCTGGGTTCGTTGAATTTTGTTGGATCTACTGAAAGAGAAGGCATTTCCACTACCATGTCATGTTGAACGGATTCTACAGGCATTTCCACTTCCATGTCATGCTGAACGGATTCTACAGGCATTTCCACTTCCATGTCATGTTGAACGGATTCTACACTATGGACAGATATTATTTCTTTTTCATCTTCAATGGATTCTATTTTGTGGATTGCAGCTGATTCATGAACGGATGTGATTTCTACTTCTGGTTCAGAATCTGCTACTATTGTCTCGTCTGTGGAGCATGAAGATGTGACAAGAACTGCAATTGGCAATTAATTTACACGTACTAAATGAGCAAACCAAATAACTTTTTTATTTGAATTATTATAACATAAATGACTTTCTCAAAAAGAGTTTATTGCATATTTTCAGTTGTCCTATTTTAGTAGGTACTTTTTTATTTGTAAATTCTGGGTCATTAAAAAATGGTGTCATGTCCCGTTTAGGTCATTTAGTAGCCCAAAACCCTCAAAAACAAGGATTTATAAAAATGATAGTTTCTTATTATACATAATAATTAATGTATTGAAACATACGCTTTATCTACAACTTTCAATTTTATAAAAAACACTAAGATTAAAGGCTTACAAAATGATCCAGACCGGACACGAAATCGTCTGTTGATGACAAATGTATAAAAAAGTTACAATGACTAAAAGATGGTTTTGTATCCCGTTTAAGTCATATTGTAAATGCTAAAATTTGATGTAAAAAAAAATGATTATTTGACGTATAAAAATGTTAGATTTATATGTAACGTTAAAGAGTACAATGACTAAAATTGGGCAAATGTAAAAGTAGATTGGTTTTATGGAATAAACCCTTTTTTGAAAAAGTTTTCTTCTTAAGTACATATATAAGAAGCATTACCAGGTGGCGATACAAAAATTGCAGGATCTAGAAGCCCTGATAAAGTAGCACAAATCAAGTTAATTTCATTCACTTTGGGTAGAGAACTAAGATTGCGTGAGCATTCAGAACCATCTCCCTTCTCAGCAGATATTACGTGCACCACATTATTATTGTCGTCATCTTCCAAACCCTAAAAACAATTAACAAAAAATTTAACCTTTTTGTAATGGCAATTAAATATCTCAAATCATATATACCACAAATCTTCCTAAGCACGAATTGAACCCACAACCCTTTGGTTGGGGAGCTTCTCACACAACATGAGGTACCATCGGGACACAAGCCCTTTGGTAACAAAAATTCTAACTTTATTTAATTAAAACAGAATAAAGCACAACAACCATACCCAATCTCGCCGGGGCGGGGTATGGGGGAGGTAGAATGTAGACAGATCCTACCCCTACCCCAGGATAAACCCGCTTCCAGGAAGACCTCCGACAAGTGTAAGCGTGCGGTGAGAGTGCTCAGAAGTGTTTGTGCCAAATATCTATTTCTCACTTTTAAAGGAAAATAATAGTGTTGCAGAATTAGTGTACTATGCCATGCCCGATTACATGCAAGACTGATTGTATCAGAATAAGATCTTTGTCTACCAAATCCTTAATTATTTAGTTTAAGTGATGGGTGAAGAGTAGCTGCCAACTATCAAAATGATTATTGGCTCCAAAAATCACAGCAGGGGTATGCTTGGCATGTAGCTTGCAGGAGCTATAGTTTTAACTTTTTTTAAATAAGTTCTCAACGAAAAAAAGGTAAACTGTGTGCACGTAGAAGAACCTAGCGGAATCAATGACTAATGTAATACTCATTGCCTTCCTTAGTATTCCCTAAGCCTTTATTATTCCTACTCCTATATTTGAACCACAATATCATGACTTAGGCTAACTCAGTCAACCAAACATAAACTTGCAAACAAAGGATTAAAGAAAAATATATTATAACTTCGTGAACATTGTCCATCTTCCTGTCCTTATATAACAAGTGATTTCCATTGGTTATGCTAACATAAAAAAATTTTAGTTGGCAACAAAAGCAGTATGTTTTATTTGTTTGGGTCAGAGTGTTCGTACAACTAACGAGAAGAAGAGAGATGGTTAAAAAAAGGAACCTGGCTATGGGGAGCATATTCTCCAACAGGAACAGCTTGTGCACCAAATGCTTCCAACAAACGCGGCAACTTTTCCTTAACAGTATACTGTAAAACAGAAGACAAACATAAAACTCTACACATTAGAAGGAGAAAACGATGCTTTTAACTTAACACAAGTTGTACATCGAAAAGAAATAAATAAAGGGGACAATTTAAAACAAAAAGTATACTGTTGATCAAAAAAAAAAATAAAAAGGTTGATATGATACGTGTGAAACAAGAATGACAGCCAAAAAAGAAGATGTTTACTGCAGAGGACCTTAAAGTATAAAAAGTCGCAGATAGTAATGAAAAGCGGTAAAAAAAAAAGGGCACAGAAATGTATAATCAGCTTTAATAAGAAAAAAAACTTTACTAGAAAACTCAACCTTATCTGACGACTCCAAAAGAAAAGTGTATCCACTTAAGCAATTTTCTCGAGACTCGGACTCGGCAACTTTAACAAAGACCCCTTGCAATGTCAAGGTAGGAGCATATCTGCAGAGGAGGGAATTAGACATATTGCTAAGATCATAGACAAATGGTAAGTAGTTGTGACAGAGACATAAGGCGATACTTACGAACTACAACTCGGGATCCCAGTGGCAATACGTTTCTCTGCAAGTAACTGAATATCATGGAAAAAAGTTGATATTATAATGTTATTACATCCATAACACATTATTATTGTTATTAAATACATTATCAGCAATTACGCATACAAATTATTAATAGAAAAAAACAGTAACAGTACCTCTATCCATTTATAGGTAACAATATGTCTTTTAGACATTATAGCATCAACTACATCGGCATTCAGTGATACATTATCATCAAGAAGAGCATGTGTGCACTTTACGCTCCACTTTTTAGTCATTGATGCACCTGCAGATGATAATGTGCCATCATTTATCAAAAAAACATGGATCACCTAAAGATAACAGCCTAAGTTATTAATATGACGCAACTACTAACCTATGGATGATATCTTCCCTTGAATCTGTTTTAACTGAGCAGCCTTCAACCCAAAAACAAAAAACACAAGTGGGACATAACTAAACCTGCACATATCATTCCAGACAATTACAATTCTATCAACATACCATAAACAAATACATTTTTTTTTCTAATTATACTCGGTATACCTGTAGGTAGCGTTACCAGTTCCAAACGAAACAAGGTCCGACTCATCCAACATCATCTCCTTATTCGGAAACTCATGAACTTTTTCTTTCACCCCAACAGGCTTCTTAACAAAAGTTCCATACTTTGAACAATCTCTTATCCTAACTCCAGACGATTTCTTCTTGGTGTCGTCTAACACAACCATTGCATCAACAACTAATTCAGCATGGACCCGCGAAACGCCTTTATCTTTATTAACAATTATATCACATCCTATACATAAAAACAACTAAATAAGCAGTCACGCACTTAGCCCATTAATATAAAAAAATGTAACTAATGCGGAATACCTTTTCGTCCGACTTTATATGTGCCTTTGTTAAAGATATAATAAGTTTCTTCCCCTGCAAATACATGTAATGTAACATCAGTTTTATTGTTTATGTGACACAAATACAATGAATAATAAGAAAAACTGAGACAACAATTATAATATAGTAAATAATGTAAGTAACTTTAGTAGGGTTTGTTGCATGATGTTGGGTTATATGGAATGCACATACAGTGTTTGATGAAATGCTACAAAGAAAAAAGAATAAAGATTGTGGGTAAACCTGGAAGGGGGTCGACGGGAAAGAGGCCCCAAACCATTTGTTTCTACTTCCTCCGTCCGGTGATTCTTCAAAAACGTCGGGGGTTGAGAGTGGTGCGTTATAATTTTTTGATCGACTGAGAGAGACTGGAATTTGAAAGATGCACCAAGTGTCCTAGTCGGAGTTTTGGTTAGACCTATTGAATTACTGGACCTGGACCGATTCAATTATAATTCCCTCATAATCCCACATGTGGTCCCTAAAAGAAAAAGTTTGAATATCATAAATGTTAAATTACAATTACGTCCTTATATATCCTGTTAAGAGTATGTTTGGCGCAGAGCTTTTTGGAGCTTTTAGGGGCGATGAGCAGTGAGCAATGAGCTTTAAGATTTTTAGTGTTCGTTTGGCAAAAGAGCGGTGAGCTTTGCTATTTATGCTTCTTTAAGAAGATGTGAGCGATGATTAGTGAGCTGTGGCTACTGCTCACAGCTACTACTTACAGCTCACTGTTACTTTTGCCAAAAATAGCCTAATGTCACGACCCGCCTACTTGATACGATTATTTTCAAAGTGGTTCGGGATTCCGGATTATTCTACACTTCTCTTGGAAAATTATGGATAAGCTTGGAAACCCTTGGAAAAGTATGGAAGATGTAGGAAGCTCTAGAATCTCATGGAAGCCCTAGAAGCTTATGGAAGTCTTAGAACTTTCTACCATGGAATAATGTAGAACTTGTACATAGCTTCTTATGAGTAGTATAAATAAATGGTAGCCTCGATTTGTAGAGATCATCCAACAAAAGTTCACTTGTACTCTCTCTTGTAAAGTTCTCTAGTAATACAAAGCGTTTCCTTTATTCCACTTGTATCCTTCTTTGAAGCTTTCTTAGTTGCATACATCGTTGAGTGTTCGAGTAAGGCTGAGCTTAGTCGAGACTAAGTGCCGCACGGAAGACCTTGTAGAGACAAGTCCGTGACAAGTGGTATCAGAGCCAGGTTGATTCAAGGCGATGGCCAACGTAACCGAGAAGATTGGTGCTAGTGGAAGTGCGATCATTGATGAGAGGCAAAGTCGAGATGAGAGGCGTCAAGACCCCAAGGAGAGAGGAACGTCCAAGGACGTAGTGTCGAGTTTAGATACGTGATTGACAGGTGTTGAGACATCCATGACGGAGTTGAAGGACCAAGTTGAGGGCTTGGAAGGTCTTAACTCTGAGTTTACGAGCATGAGGGAAGACTTTAGGGTCGTTCTTAATGCTCTTAGCGGTGACATGAAGCGTGAAATCCATGACTAGAAGGAGATGCTCATGGGTGAGGTCAAGAAGTTGCGAGAAGAGTTTGGAGAAGAGATCTCCAACATTCGTAAGACCGTCGAAGACTTGCAAGCCGATGTGGTGCTATGCAAATGATCTATGGCTAATGGAGGTGGCGAAGCTAGTCATCATGCTCCAAAGATTGATGCTCCTAAACCATCACCGTTCGTGGGAAAGCGAGAAGCTAGGGCGGTTGATAATTTCTTGTGGGAGATGGAGCAATACTTGGAAGGCGTCAAGATCATGGAGGACGATTCCAAGATCAAGATGGTGATGCGTGGTTTTGCGACCTTACAACAGGTTTTACCTCTCGAGGGATCTCAAGAGGCTTACAACCCCACCAGGCAGTGTACCTGACCGATGTAGTATAGTGTAGTGGTAAGTACGGGGGATTGATCATTCTCCACAGGGAATAGTGTTCCTTAGGTATGAAAAGCTACTCTAATTAGGTCTATGGGTGAGGGATGATTCTTTTTGTATTTTTTTATATTTTATGAAAGCAAGTAAAATCTCGGGTTTGAAGGAGTGGGCGGAATTAGGTGCTAGCCAACTAACCCAAAAA
>LBNU01033622.1:5709-31573 GCA_014162995.1 Artemisia annua
TAACGAACACTATTCCCTGTGAGAGAACGATCAATCCCCCGGTACTTGCCACTTCACTATACTACATCGGTCAGGTACACTGCCTGGTGGGGATTGCAAGCTTCTCGAGATCCCTCGAGAGGTAAAACGTAGTGCGTGTTGCAATCCACGCGCATCATGCTTCTAGAACAACCACTATCCACAATACCTACATCTTTACTCATAAGAGGATGATCCTACAACAACAACAAAAAATATACAACAATGTTAGTATCATAGGGAGACTCAAGTCATGAATGACTTGAGCCTGCCTTGTGGATCATAAGAGTGAGGCCACGTAGATAAATGAGATCCACCATTGTTCTTGATTCCCTTGTGTGTAGATGGTCTATGTTTTCTCTAAGAACAACCTGTTGAGGGCTTAACAGCAGTATCCCAGTATGCCCCCCATATACATTGGGTCATAAAAACTAGACCAAAAACCATTATGAAAGTAAGAACTAGTAGGTCTGTAAAATGGTCTAGCAACATGCCTGTTTCTACCAGCAGAAAAAGGTCTACCAGCAGAATCAGACTTATCAGCAGAAACTGTTTGGCAGCAGGAATGAATCTGCTGGTGTTATGTGTTGCTTGTGGAATAAATGAGAGAATCTTATTAACATTTTTCCACATAGGTCTATGTCTCTGTTGATCAGCACAAACACCCATTCTCTTCTCATGAAAATCACAATCCTTAATAAGATGAAATTTACTACCACAAACAAAACAGGTCTTCTTTTTAGAAGATTTGTTCATAACATTAGATGTTTTATTACAAACAAACTTATTCAAACCATAAATTGAATTGTTTTTAACAGACCGAAAGGAATTTTTTTTATAGAATAAAAAGATAAGTCTTCAAAAGATGTTGTCTTTGAAAGTGATTCATCAGCAGCAACTCTTGAGTTGAAATCAGCAGATTTCTAAGAAGACTTGGGTGATGGCTTGGGTGAGGTCTTGGTACTTGAATCACAACTGGCAAAGCTACTTGAAGGGGTCTTAAATTTCTTGTCACTGAAAGAACAAGATACACAATCATTAGATTCATTGCTAGAGGTAGGCAAGTCAGAAGACTTATTGCCAGTCTCTAATTGTGATTCAACTAAGTCTAAGTGGTCTGAGGTAGGCATAAAAGTTCCTGTGATTGTTGAGGGTACATTATGCATCTCACCCTCCTTAACAAACTTGACAGGTTTTTGAAATTCCAAAGGAGGTTCAGGCTCAGGGTCAAAAGTACTTGGCTCATTAGGGTCATATACCTCATCTGGTCCTATATAGTCACCAAATCCTAATGCTTTCCTAGACTTTATGGACTGACAACTATCAATTAATTTCTCAAGACTTTTAGCCCCTTTTTGCCACTTATGTCTACCTGCAACTTCATTATCAAATTTAACCTGTAACTCTTGTTTTTCTAAATCAACTTTTTCTTTTTCTTTTTCAGAGAACTTCAACAAATTTTCAGTATTTTCTAAGTACTTGCCTCTTGTATTCCTCACCCCTTGCCATTACTCTTTCTCTCTACATTCTTTCTCTCTAATCCTCTAACTCTATCTTGTGTTCTTAGTAAAAAACATTAACATCATTTGAAAGAACACATCTCCTTGCAAGGGAAGAATCATAAGAACCTAATCCACTCTTGTGATTGTGTCGAGGGTCTTCTTCTCTATACCCTTTCTATTAGAATCGAGTCACTAGGTTAGGTTAGGTCTTGATTCAAAGAAAAAATATTCTTTAATTATATTTGGTTGTAAGGGAAGTCTTGTGTCTTTGTGACCAAGCCTAGATCATTGGGGATCTAGTTTGAAGACTTGTGTCTTGGTGACCAAGCTTAGATCATTGGGGATCTAGTTGGGGTTTGATACTTCCGGTGGGAAGTCTTAGTGGTAAGTCGAATCACGAGATTCTTTTGGGTGGTTTCCGAGGGTGGAATACCGTTGGGGAGTAGCTCTTCTTAGTGAGCACCGATCTTAGTGCATATCGGTGGATTGAAGTTGTAACGGTTTGTAATCCACCGAAAGGATTATACTAGAGTAATAGTATCGGTGTCGTGGATTCGCAACTGGACGTACGGATGGTATAAACCCCCCATCCCAAACCAGTATATATCGTGGTGTCTCTTTACATGCTTTATATACTTTGTTTGTGTTTGTGGTTGTGATTATTGTTGTATAACCACTTGGTGATCTTTGAGGCTTAAAGTTTTTAAACATCTAAAAAGCCGAAAAGACCATATTCACCCCCCCCCCTCTACGGTTCTACACAAACCATAAACTGAATTGTTTTTAACAGACTGAAAGGAATTGTTTTTCATAGAATAAAAAGATAAGTCTTCAAAAGATGCTGTCTTTGAAATTGATTCATTAGCAGCAACTCTTGAGTTGAAGTCAGCAGACTTGTAAGAAGACTTGGGTGATGGCTTGGGTGAGGTCTTGGGGCTGGAATCACAACTGGCAAAGCTACTTGAAGGGGTCTCAAATGTCTTGTCACTGAAAGAACAAGATACACAATCATTAGATTCATTTCCAGAGGTAGGTAGGTCAGAAGACTTGTTGCCAGACTCCAATTGTGATTCAACTAAGTCTAGGTGGTCTGAGGTTGGCGTAAAAGTTCTAGTGATTGTTGAGGGTACATTATGCATCTCACCCTCTTTAACAAACTTGACAGGATTTTGAAATTCCAAAAGAGGTTCAGGCTCTGGACCTATGTAGTCACCAAATCCTAATGCTCTCCTAGACTTTATGGACTGACAACTATCAATTAATTTCTCAAGACTTTTAGCCCCTTGTTGCCACTTATGTCTACCTGCAACTTCATTATCAAATTTAACCTGTAACTCTTGTTTTTCTAAATCAACTTTTTCTTTTTCTTTTTCAGAGAACTTCAACAAATTTTCAGTATTTTCTAAGTCTCTTTTTAACACCCTAATTTTTTCCTGATAAGCTAATTGATTCTTTTGGAACCAGATTTTTTGTTGCTCTAATGTTTTAATAGCCCCTTTATATGCTTGTACTTGTATATAACAGTCTTTATATTGTGGTTCCATTTCATCATAAGCTTTCTTAAATGCATTATATTACTATCACAACCAAAAACACAATTTTGTACCTGAGATGAGATGCCCATCAAGGCAAATTCTTGTGCCTCATCTTTAGTGTCACAACATGCCAGGTATGAGTATAGCTGAGAAGCACTACTCTCCACATCATCAGTCTCATGCTCCTTCCAATCAACATGATCATCCACAGATACCAAGGCTTTGGGTTGTTCAGCTTCCACTTCAGTCTTGTAGGCAGAGTATCTTGTCTTATCATCAGCCTTCCTCTCAGTGCACTCCCTAGAAAAATGACCCATTTGACCACATGAGAAGCACTTCACTTTCTTTTTGTCAAATCTGGCTGGATCCCTGCCTCTGAAGTTGATCTTCCTCCTTNGTATGAGTATAGCTGAGAAGCACTACTCTCCACATCATCAGTCTCATGCTCCTTCCAATCAACATGATCATCCACAGATACCAAGGCTTTGGGTTGTTCAGCTTCCACTTCAGTCTTGTAGGCAGAGTATCTTGTCTTATCATCAGCCTTCCTCTCAGTGCACTCCCTAGAAAAATGACCCATTTGACCACATGAGAAGCACTTCACTTTCTTTTTGTCAAATCTGGCTGGATCCCTGCCTCTGAAGTTGATCTTCCTCCCTGCCTTCTTCTCAAACCTCTTGACTTGAACTGAAAGCATAGCCATCTGCCATTTCAAATTCATCTCATCCAAGTCCAGTTTATCTACTTGCTCCAAATCTTCAAAAGCAAGTTGTTGTAGTGGTTCATAGTCAGCAACAAATGAATGAAGCACATCCTCTAATACACTACTAGATTGTGGATGATTCTTTGGTCCAGTAGAGGTTTTAGAAGATGAAGTTGAAGAAGAACTTGGACTTGCAGCATATGTCAACCTATTAGAGGTAGTGCTGACAAATGCTAAGTTTGTAGGAGGTGAGGAATAGGAAGAGTGCCCCTTGATATCAAGCTCAAGACTCCTAAGTTTGTTGTAGAGATCATCAAAAGAGAGGTAGTCAAGGCCACCCTTGGTTTTAAGTGCAATGCTGACTTGAGACCAAGAAGGAGGTAGGGCTCTTAAAAACTTTGTATTGCAGTCCTCATTGTCATGCTTGGCTTTCAGCTGATTCAGCTGACTCAAGATCTTCTGAAATCTGTCATAGCCCTTGTGTATACCTTCTTCCTCTGATATCTTGAACTCCTGGAACTCCTGCTTGAGCATGGACTTCCTCATCCTCTTGGATTCGTCATTACCCCCAAACCGTGCTTTAATGGCCCTCCAGATATCCTTGGCATCATCAAGATAGTGAAAATCACCTATATGATCATCTGGTATAGCTTGAAGCAAGATAATTCTTGATTTGTTCTCTCTTTGAACTGCAATCACCTCCTCAGCAGTAGTAGGAGGAAAAATGGTAATGTTACCATTAGGGTCTTTCCCAGTCTTCTTCAAGCTATTGCCATTTAGGACCACATTCCAGAGATTGTAATCAGTGTTGGTGATCCAATTTTGCATCTTCATCGCCCAAATCTCATATTCATCCTTCTAGAGATAAGGGAACTTTGCATTGCTGCTGGTGATGGTAAGCTGCTGAATGGAAGCTGCTGATGTGTTGGGTGTTTGATTAACGTCTGACTCATCTGAATGAGCTGACATGGTTGTAAAGTGATAGAAAGGTGTTTTTTTTTAGTGAAGAAAAGTAGTTCTTTGTACACAGAGACCCTCCCGAGGCTCTAATACCACTTGTTAAAACTATAGACCTTGATAGATCTTAGAGCCTTTGTGGATCGTTAGTATGCTAATGTAATCAAGAACACACTAAAGGAAAATCTATGTATAACTTGTATTCAAGCGGAAATTAAACACAAGAACAAGAACAAATAACTAAAACACTTTGATCCTCTATAGATCTTCTATTAATCACTATTGATTGTAATATGAATTCGTACTTAATGCATTGGCCGTGGGTTCCTTTTATACTACAAGAAACCCTAAACCTTCTTACAAGAAATGAATAATTATAAAGCTATAAAAGATATTCCATATATCTTGTCCTAATATAAACAAAGTATATCTGTTCTATATCATTCCTACGGATGCACTAAATCAGCAGGAACCAGATATCCGCAGGATCACACTATCAGCAGAAACCACTAAGGCGTCAGCAGAATCCTGTCAGCAATATTATTCAGCAGAATTCAATAATTCCTAACAAGAAGTTTTGTTGACTTCCCAATAAAAGGAAACAAAGATTTGAGTCCACTTATTCAGTGGTAAAGAAACGCCCTTCAACTTACACATTAGTGCCACATCAGCTTTCTCTCTCCTCTCACTCCTTCTCACCTTTCACCCGCGGTAGTCACTTTTCCCTCACCTTTCATTAAAATACTGACTTTATACAAATATATCCCACTATGTACCCCCCACACACTCACAAACTAAATAAAAAACATTAAGGGTGCGTTTGGAATATATGTCTGGGATAACGATGTCCAAATTTAATTGTCGGATTTTTGCTTTAGGATGAAAGACCGAGGGTTAGTCCCACATATGAAATCCTGACCAAATAGCTGGGTTTTTACAGTTTTTGCCACTTTAACTGGGTCACTCCATCATCTCTCTATCTCTCATCTATTATTTAATTTAAAATAAATATTAAATTTATTTTAATTATTAAAATAACTATTTTTTTAAATAACATTATATTCTCTCTTCTATATTTCTTTCTTAAATCAAATCCAAACCCATCAACAAAACAAGCGGGTCATAAAACATAAAGAGGGCCCCACTTTTTTTTCAAAATACCAAAGATGAGCCGTTCAACTTTCACATTGGTTTTTTTGGATTGTGTGGCCCATAAGGGTGCTGGTTGTTTTAGAGCTTGCTTGATTAGGTATGCCTCACTTGGTGAGGATTCACACTATCTTGGGTTTTGAAGATTTGGGGTTGAATTTGAAGCTTTGGGTTTTAATTGTTATTGATTTTAAGTTAGTGAACTCCCATTCCAAAGTTTCCGAATTAGCTTTAGAGATTGAGCAAGTGTAAAAAGTATAGAGTGATCTGGTATGTGCGGCTTTTGGAATATTGTTCTTGTTCATCTTTTCACCACATCAATCCTTGTAAGGAGATCTATTCTTCCTAATTATTTCTGTATTTTATTCATTTTCATACATGTTCTTGTATTATTTTAATTGGTACCTTGTAATTAGTAGAAACAAATTTGAAACTTGATTTGAGCAATTGTTTTCTGGGTTGAAACAGATCAGTAGGAAAAACATGTTCGTTGTAAAAAAATCAGTGGGTTTCTAAGTAAAAATAAAAATATATGCTTTTAGATCTATTTCTTAATTAGAAATTATTTCATGAAAGTAGTCAAAACTGGAGTAACATATTTCAATCGTAAAAAATCCAAAATTTTATACTAAACCCATTGTTGATATTCAATAGAAAAGTTAGTAGACATGTTAACTTAAACATGGCCGCTTGAACCAGGTGAAACCGAGTTGTAGAACTCAAAATATAGTCGTTTTGGTAAGACCCATTGTTGCTGTTAATTACCAGTACTTGACACACAAGGGTAAAATAGTAATTTTACCTTGGTTACTAAACTTTTTGGCCAGTGGAACCCCCAAAACAATTTGTATACTCAAAGAGCTTTTTGTGAGCGTAAAAACCGGGTCATAACTCCTTGGCGCGAGATGTGGTGTTGTTACGGGGCGTTCAAGGTGGTGGTAGCACGTGTGGGATATATTTAGACTAAGGAGGTTGAGATGAGTGTATGGTGGGTGGTGGTGTGGTGTTAATGGTGGCGGTGAGTGACAATGATGGCGCATATGGGGAAGTGATGGCGCGTATGCCTCAGATCCATTTTCAAAGTAATGAAACAAGGGTGGGTTTTGTGGTATTTTGGCTGGGGAAGCGGCGGTGGTGATCGGTGGTTGAGGTGGTGGTGTTGTGTTGAGTGGCGGCTGCAACCCTAAGAGGGAGAGGGAATATGTTTGTGATGTTTTGTTACAAATGAAAGGGAGTGGGTGTTTGTGGGATTATATTGAGCCTAGGGTAGAAAGTGTCATATCTTGCAACTAAACGGGGTGCGGTATAATTAGACGCGAGGATGGCTTTAGTAATTTGCCTATTCTTTTCGTATAATCATTCTCGAGCCTATTGAACTAGCAATGCTTATCGTGGAGCTTTCTAACTTGCGCCGATAATTCTAAAATCGTTTTTCCGTTAATTTTGATTATAAATACATATATATATTTTTAACATGTCACGTAGTTATTGTTTTCTCATATTATATACGTTCTTCTAGTGCCGAATCGAGCAGTGCCAAAGATGTAATGATAATTCACATAATCTAATCGTAATTAATATCTCATAAGGATTAAGCCGAGTTTTAGTCTTGAGTTATTCTTGATTATTCGTGACAGAATATTTATTTTAATTTCGAATTTGCCGGGTTGTCACAATAAAACTCGTGCTTCCACAATAATTAACGGTTCATGATAGTGAGCATAGTAGGTCAACAGTATTTAGGCTAATCCGTAACAGTTTAAAGGTACTTGTGTCCAAAGTAAAATCAAGGATGTTCTCACCCCACAAGTTATAAAACAAGTATTAAAATGAGTAAAACGTGAGGCTATAAACTCACATAAATATTTTTAAGTACTTGTGTCTGAAAGAATATAATTGAAAGTAATTGAAATTATTTAAATATGTATAAGTAAACGAGTAACGTGTTGAAGTAAACGAAAATGTAATTAAGTAAAACAAGTAAGGTATTTAAGTATACGAGCATGTATTCTCACCCCAAAATAGTTCAAAACAAGTAAAGTAGGGGCTATGAGACTCACCTCAAGCAAATAGTGATCTGGGAATAAGTCGATAAAGGAATAGTGTACAACGGTTCCAAAACGCGACCTAAGTAAATAATGGTTTGACTTAATATTATGCTAATTGAAATGAAATGATGCAAATGTGTTTTTAAAACTTGTATCACCAATGTAAGTTTGTGTTTTAGTTTTTATAAGTCAAAATACACTTTACGTTGAAGTTTACTCATTACTTTCATGTTTATATTCTTTACAAAAATTCCAAGTGTCTTACTTCAAAAATTCATCTCACCCGACACTTACTACTTTAGGAAACTTTTGGCTCTTATAAAGAAGTACTTAGAAAATACTACTATATTTTTTAAGGACTCTATGTCCCATTCGGACTCTAAAATGCTCAAAAACGCCTCCTAAGTTTACCAATCAGCTCAAATACTTAGTAAAATAGTTGCTGAAATTTTTATAATAATGTGGTTTTTAGTCAACTTTACGAATCAATAACTTCTTCGTTATAAGGTTTTACGAGAAGTTTAAATACAATTCGGAAACTTGAGATATAGGACTACAAGTTTTATGGTTTTTGAGTTCTCAAAAATTTGGATATTAAATGGGTCAAAACTAGACTTGAACCCGCGACCTCAGAAAACGTTAAATGCTGTTTTTCAGCTTTTTGTAAACTTTTAGTGATTTTCAAATGAGCATAACTTTCTCATTTTAAAACTATTTTTTGNTAGTTGCTGAAATTTTTATAATAATGTGGTTTTTAGTCAACTTTACGAATCAATAACTTCTTCGTTATAAGGTTTTACGAGAAGTTTAAATACAATTCGGAAACTTGAGATATAGGACTACAAGTTTTATGGTTTTTGAGTTCTCAAAAATTTGGATATTAAATGGGTCAAAACTAGACTTGAACCCGCGACCTCAGAAAACGTTAAATGCTGTTTTTCAGCTTTTTGTAAACTTTTAGTGATTTTCAAATGAGCATAACTTTCTCATTTTAAAACTATTTTTTGCGGTTCAAGCGGCCACATTTAGCTTATAACTTCTAGTTTCTAATAAAAATATTAGATGTTGCAAAAAAACTTCCCGCTGCCCAAAACACGTCTATGGTACAGCCCTCTACACACTACGCTAAATAGTTATTTTCAACACTTTTCGTCAACAAAACCAACAAGTACAACACCAAACTAAACCTAGTCTCTTCCATCAATTTACAACAACAACATATTAAGTAACATACTAATATTATTAAATCAAGATTATATCATAATAATAACACCAACTCTCAAAATAAGCCCAAATAGGCAGCACATTAAGCGTTTTACACATTTTTACAAGAAAATAGGCTACAAAAACATGGTGATATATTTTTGTTACGTATGTTTATATGCAAATCGTGTATATGTGTATGTATGTATAGGTTTCATATTTAAACTTTTTCTTGTAGTTTTTGAAAATAACTTGTACAAATGTTAAATACATGTAATGAGGATGTTAAAAGTACAAGAATATGAGGAATAGGGGTGAGCATCGGGTCAAACCCAACTAAACCCGAAACCGAAATTCGCTCAAATCCTAAACAAAGACCGAACCGAAACATACTTAGGTCGTTTTCGGTCGGTTCGGTTCGATCGGGTTTGTCGTTTTTAGTCGGGTTTCAAACCGAACCGACCCGACATGTCCGGAAAAGTGTAACCCGATACAAAACCGATTTTCGTTCTGTCGGTTCGAACTTGTGTCGAATTGGCCGGGTGCTCGGGTCGGGTCCTTGGTCCAAAAGCTCACCCCTAATGAGGAAGATGTTTACTTACAAAGATTGGTGAAAAGGATAGATTAAAGTGCAAGATTCAACCCAAGATGACTAATTAAGAACCCAAATGAGTGAAGCAAAGCAACAAATATGAGCCAAATCTTCAAAGATCGAGAAAAATATGATGGTGGTGTGTTTGTTGGTGGTCGGCCGAACAAGAGAAGAAGATAAAAGAGAGAGCAAATTTTGATATGGTTCTGTGTTGTGTGAGAGAAATGATCATAGTGGCTTCTTATATAAGCTAAGGTTATGGGTTCCACTCCTCAATCATCTCTCTATCTCTCATCTATTATTTAATTTAAAGTAAAATATTAAATTTATTTGGAATAATTTCAAAAATGATCAAGTTACCCAATAGATGGTGATTTTTGACCCTAGGTTTGAAAGTTCCCAAACTGGCCATACGCCCAGTTGCCCAAAAACGAGTAGCCACCCATGGGACGTCAAGTGTCGCAAGTTACCCAAAAAAGAAGGCGTTGCTCAAAATTCCGACACTTGGCGTCCCATGGGTGGCTACTCGTTTTTGGGCAACTGGGCGTATGTGTATGGCCAGTTTGGGAACTTTCAAATCTAAGGTCAAAAATAACCATCGATTTTACAACTTGGTCATTTTTGAAATTATCCCAAGTTATTTTAATTATTCAAATAATTAACTTTTTCCAAAGAGTGATGGTTGTTTTGGAGCTCACTAGTGAGGATTCACACCCGCTNCAACCCAAGATGACTAATTAAGAACCCAAATGAGTGAAGCAAAGCAACAAATATGAGCCAAATCTTCAAAGATCGAGAAAAATATGATGGTGGTGTGTTTGTTGGTGGTCGGCCGAACAAGAGAAGAAGATAAAAGAGAGAGCAAATTTTGATATGGTTCTGTGTTGTGTGAGAGAAATGATCATAGTGGCTTCTTATATAAGCTAAGGTTATGGGTTCCACTCCTCAATCATCTCTCTATCTCTCATCTATTATTTAATTTAAAGTAAAATATTAAATTTATTTGGAATAATTTCAAAAATGATCAAGTTACCCAATAGATGGTGATTTTTGACCCTAGGTTTGAAAGTTCCCAAACTGGCCATACGCCCAGTTGCCCAAAAACGAGTAGCCACCCATGGGACGTCAAGTGTCGCAAGTTACCCAAAAAAGAAGGCGTTGCTCAAAATTCCGACACTTGGCGTCCCATGGGTGGCTACTCGTTTTTGGGCAACTGGGCGTATGTGTATGGCCAGTTTGGGAACTTTCAAATCTAAGGTCAAAAATAACCATCGATTTTACAACTTGGTCATTTTTGAAATTATCCCAAGTTATTTTA
This sequence comes from Artemisia annua, assembly GCA_014162995.1. Classification (NCBI taxonomy): domain Eukaryota; kingdom Viridiplantae; phylum Streptophyta; class Magnoliopsida; order Asterales; family Asteraceae; genus Artemisia; species Artemisia annua. Next base: position 16,735 of record LBNU01033622.1, read on the forward strand.
ATTATTCAAATAATTAACTTTTTCCAAAGAGTGATGGTTGTTTTGGAGCTCACTAGTGAGGATTCACACCCGCTAGCGGGTAGTCAAAGCTAAGTCAAGCAGTTTCCATAAAAATAATACAGCAATTCAAAAAATAACGGGCCATAGGGGTGTCAACACCTGTCAAACTTAACCACACAGACAAACGGAAAAGAGCAGTAGCGTTAAGTCACAAAATAAAAAATGAAAAAAGCAACCATAAAACCTTTAACTGGATCGACAGCTCTCCACGTGTCCAGGAAAATCGGATCCCAAAAGATCCGCAATCCGCCCGAAACCCTGTATCAGCCCACAAATAGATCTCACATCCTAGTTGTCATGACTCACAGCCCTTGATGAAAAATCCACGTCATCAATCAAATAAACGAATAATAATATCTTCTTCTTCTTCTTCTACCCCAAATTGAAAACCTAACAAACTCTTGTCTATATATAAATCTTCCATCTAATATCATCATATCTTTATCTCTTCTCATATAATTTCTTATTGAATTTATCAAATTGAATTGAATTTTTGAGCTTCTTTCTCTTACGGTAATTTTTTTGCTTTTTTTTTTTTTTTATAAAAAAAAAAAGATTGGGGTTTCTGTATTGAAATGATTGTTTCAAGTTAAAGGGTAGCTTAAATTTTATATCTTTAGCTTGAATTTTATATCTTTGGGTTATGAAGTTTATATTTTTAGCTTAAAATTTGTATCTTTTTTTGGGTCAATTAAGTATTTTTATAAAGTGTTTGTTTTTAAGTAATTTGGTGATGAAATAAGTTTGATTTTTAATTAGTATTGTAAATTCATTTTTTATGTTTTGGGATTCAGATTGAAGTTTGCTTGAGTTTTAATAAAAATTGCTTAATAGCTTATTGAATAGCAAAACAGAGCTAAAGCAATAAGCTTTTTCTATAAGCTTGCTTAAGTAAGAAAGCTTTTTCTGTAAGCTTTCTTAATATATTTTCTTGTGAATCAAACGTTGTTTTAAACGTACTCGGACTTAATGATGAAATCTTTATAGTAATCCGAGACGTGTTTATGTATTTACTATTATGAATTACTTGTATAACCAAAGACAATCGATCGATGAATAAAGANTTAATATCCTTTAGGTTATGAAGTTCATATTTTTAGCTTAAAAATTGTATCTTTTTGGGTAAAATTAAGTATTTTTATAAAGTGGTTTGTTTTTTTAATTAGTATATGTAATTCATTTTTTTATGTTTCGGATTCGGATGAAGTTTTAAGTTGCTTATTTTTAGTTGCTTCTTTCCAATAAGGAGTTTTAATAAAAATTGCTAATAGCTTATTGAATAAGCAAAACAGGCTATAAGCAATTAAGCTTGCTTTTTCTATAAGCTTGCTTAAGTATCATTGCATGAAGATGAAAAATTATTAATCTTATTGAATAGTTGGTTTTTTCTTATAGAAAAATATATTAAAAGAAAGCTTTTCCTATAAGCCTTTCTTAATATATTTTCTTGTGAATCAAACGTATTCGGACTTAATGATGAAATCATTTATAGTAATCCAAGACGTGTTTATTTATTTACTATTATGAATTAGTTGTATGGTATTGTACGAAAACAATCACTTCTCTTTTTATTATGCAACTATGCCTTACGAGTGTTAATTTATTTATGTTTTCTGATTTTCCTATGGTTGTTTATGCAGGAGATTGTTTGAAGTGTGTCACGGAAAGCTTAATTATCCTGGTGAAAAAAAATATGTGCACTTTTCTGCAAAAAAGAACTAGTTTTGATGCAAAAGTTTATCTGAATACTGTTGATGAGGAGTGTTGGTGTGAACACTCATATTCCGACAACTAAAGGGTTGGCGGAACTTAACCATCATACTCGTGTCGAGCTAAAAGAAGTAAGAAATGGAGCCGGGTTTGATGGTCGAGGCTTGTCTGAAGAAGATGAGTCAAGGATTAATGAAGATGTTAGGCACATAGGGTCGGTCCAGATGCATGATGGTCTCCATAGACAACAACATCAAGGGTCGCTTGTTCAGTGGGAGCGGTTTTTCCCTAGTAAGTCGCTTAAGGTTCTTTTGGTTGAAGATGATGATTCGACTCGTCACGTTGTCAGTGCTTTGCTCCGTAATTGCGGCTATGAAGGTTTATAACTATTTATATTGTTAATAAATGCTTTTTGTACTCGCTTACTGTGATATTTTAAGTAACATGTAAGAAGGATAATTTCCTTTTACAGTGTTGTTGTATCATGTAAATTTACTCACAGCGCTGACGGCTTATCAAAGTGGACTTAGAACAAGTTATGTATGTATGTTTTAGTCCGTAGTTTGTATGACTATGGCTATGTTGCTACATAACACGTCCTGTGTGCTTACCCAAGTTTTTGTTTACCTTAATCCTTTAGGAGGTAAACTGGACACTACACATATTTGGACATTTACAGTTGTTTGGTTATCAAACACTTCTCGACTTGTTATGTAATAGTTTTAGATGTATGTGTCTGTAATTGAATATGCATACTTTAAATATTATCAAAAAAAATACTTTAGCTAAATTCTTATCTTGCTTTCTTACTTTTATTCGGCGTGTTCATATTAGCCGTATAATTTAGGAAAAAGAATATCTCGTATTGTCTGGTCTATGTGCTCTTTCTGCAAGATGCAGTTTTAGCTATACAGTTTACAGCCACAATTTTTATTAATCTATAATTTCATATTTTAAAAAGAACCAAAAGTACCCCTTGTATTCCTGGTCAAGAATTAGAGAATACAATTAACACTTTGTTGATTAATTTATTACTCTTTTTATTAACTTAATAATGTTATTTTTATGGCAGTTATGGCTGTGGCGAACGGTCTAGAAGCATGGAAAGTGTTGATTGATGTCAGCAAACAAATTGATCTTGTTCTGACCGAGGTAGTCATGCCATATTTATCGGGTATTGGTCTTTTGACCAAGATCATGAACAATGTTACTCGCAAGAATACTCCAGTGATAAGTGAGTATCTTTCTTATACTCCTCAGAATGCTTACAGCTTCACTAAGTTCAGTTTTAGTTTTTTTTTAGTTATTCAAATTTTGTACTTAACGGGTTTTACGTGCAGTGATGTCATCCGATGACTCAATGGGTATAGTCTTTAATTGTTTATCCAAAGGTGCAGTTGACTTTTTAGTCAAGCCTATTCGAAAGAATGAGCTAAAAAACATCTGGCAGCATGTTTGGAGGAAGTGTCACAGTGTGAGTTAATTTAGTTATTATGGTTTTGTGTATGATTAAAAACGGACCAGTTTTGGACTTCGGCTTCAGGTGTGTTCTGATTTCGTATGTTTTCTTATCGTGGGGTGGAGTGTACTGGATTTGAGCTAACTACTACTTCTCCAATATGCTCATCTGTCCATGTGAAATTTTGAAAAAATAATCAGTAAGAAACTAAATTCTTTTTTCTGTTCTGCTTTAATTTCTCGTATTCTCAGCAGTCTAGTGGTAGCGGGAGTGGGAGTGAGAGTGGTATACGCGATGAAAAAGCTACAAAATCAAGAAGCATTGAAGAGTCGGATGATGGCAGTGACAACAGTGACGAAGATGATGATGTAAGCATAGAGTTGAACGCTAAAGGTGGGAGCGATAATGGAAGTGGAACTCAGGTATATTCTCGGTTTCTTGAATGGAGGAGAATGATACCAAATATTCTTACTTTCTTGCACTTTTTACTTTTTGGGGTACTTTTTGTTATGCTATGGTAGAGGCCTTGCCACCTGTATTCCTACATGTTATTTGATGAGTGGTTTCTTTTAGAGGTGGCTATAGGCACATGATAGGTTAATATGTGGTACTGGTTGGAACTCTCCAGGTTGAGCTGGGTGGGTTGATTTTGTCCATATTTTATGGATTTTATGCATTATTTAAGAATAAAAAGCAATATTCTCAAATTAATAATCTAAATCTTTGAATAAAAAGATTTAGGAGGTTGTATCACAGAAAATAGACCTCCGGAATTTTCAACCAGTTTGACCCATCTGATCCAATTAGTCCATTACCACTTTAGCTGATTAACGTTGACCAGTTAGAGATAGAACACAATTCAAATCGACCCACTCATAGGTAAATGGGTCAAAATTAGCCGGTGACGAAGCCAGGATTTATTACTTGGGTGGGCCAAAAAAGTACCCAAACAACTAATTACACATTGATATCGTGATAATTATTCAATGAAAAAGTTGCTAAACACTGATTTCATGATTTTAGTAACAGTTACATGTTTGCTATAATAATATCGGGCTATGACAATTTAAGTATTTCAGTTTTGATATTAGATGTTAGAAACTAATACTTGTATTGGGTTTACTTTTATGAATGGTGACTCAAAATAAGTTAGGGTGGCCTGGTGGGTTAAATCCGTCAAGTAGGCCAAATATCTCTACATATCTATAGTAAAGTAAAAAAAAGTTGAAATTTCAAGATGGGTCATGGCCCACCCCAATCCGTACTTGGCTCTGTCCCTGAAATTAGCTTCTCTCTTGAGCACTATATATTGAGTGAAACTCTCTAATATGACCTCGTATGACTATATGAGGATTCTTGCTGAGTTTATACATAATACATACTTGATGTGTATAAAGTAAAACTATTAGTTGCTAAACTTTCGCTGAACAGTGTTAAACTTGTTTTATTTAGAGCTCTTGGCCAAAGAGGGCTGTAGAAGTTGATAGCTCTCAGGCAACGTCTTTGCAAGACAAATTACCAGATGGCCATGATAGTGCTCAAGCTGCAAGGCCTGAAACAACTAAGAACCATCGGAGATCAGTTGTTTCTAGAAGAGAGCATGTCACGGAGGATGAGAAACTTGGTAATACATTAAATTCAGTTATTTAGAATAAGTTTCTATCACAATTATCCAATTGACGATCCCAAAAAACTTTTTTTGGTGCCGGTTCATCTCTCTCGACCAGTTCAGCTTCAAGGGAGTTGCTAAAAATTGTGACATGTCAAATTTGTTAACTGTCATTGTTGTTTTTTTACACTGACTGACAGATAGTAGATGCAGCAAAATGGGCATTACTGGGTGGGTTGTGTAATGGGTCAAAGTGGGTTATGGTCAAAAAGAGTAATTTTGTGCAGGTTCTGCTGGGATGACCAGAAACACTCTTTTGTCCCAAAATATTAATAATCAAATATGATTACAAAACCATATTATTTCAATAATAATCTCATACTTGATATAAAAACGATTTTGAAAGTTTAATGCATTTAATTTCACTTTGGGTGATTATCAAGTCTTGACCCTTGGCCTAATTGACCTTTTTACTTGTAAGCTATTCTTTTTAATTTATCACAGCATAGAGACAAACCATAACCTGAAATGACACATTTATAAGTAAATGGACCAAAAATTGCCAGAATTTCAGCTCTAACTGATAGTAGTATGTTTGTCCATCTGTAATGAACCCTATTTTTTTATTTTTTTTTAATCAACAATCAGAACCATATAAGGGAAGTTGATTCTCTTCAAGTCAATGCATCATAAGCGTGTTAATATATGTGGTTTACTTTTGTAGATAATATTGATATGGGAAAAGACTTGGAGATTGGAGTCCCTAAAAGTTCAAGTTTTGAGGTTGACGACACAAACAAAAAGGGCATCGACAACTCAAACTCAAAGAAAGTCAGTGATGAGGTGGATATTGGTATGCAAATTGGTTGCCAAAACGGTGCACCAAGAACCAAAGCTCTTGGTGCAACCAAGATAAGTAATGCTCATGCGGAAGCTCTAAAAGCAAACCACTTGCTCAACAACATTAATATTGAAGACTATTCTAAAGAATCGCCTACCCTTGAGCTAAGTTTGAAGAGGCCAAGAGATGTGGAGGATACTGAAGCCAGTGCCAAAGAGCGGAATGTTTTACGCCACTCTGGCCTTTCTGCCTTCTCAAAGTATGTTATTTTTCAAGTTTGCAAACCGGGTGGGTTGGGTAACATTTTAAGATGGGTTTGGGTCAGATTGTGTTAACCAGAAACACTTTTTGTCCAATTTTTTGAAGTTAGTTATAAATATGATTACAACAAGTATTTATTCAACAATAATCTAATTTATTGAATAACTTGATTTAGGAGGTTACTTTCAACCCGTTTACCCAATTTGACCAGTTTTTTAGCTATTTTTTACAAATTATCCATTTTGGCCCCGTGAGAGATAAGAAAATATGACCCAAATCGTCCAAGTTAAGTAAATGGGTCGGAATGCCATCTTTAGTTATGTATATCTCTATTGAGTCAACTTGGTAGAATAATAGCTAAATAGGAAACAGGTCAATTGGGTGAAACGGGTTGAATTCTCCCCCCAAATAATCTATCACATACAACCATTTCAGTTGCTTTATTTAAGAAATTTTTTAATGCAGTGATAATTTGTTGTTACAGTTATATTTTACACAAATATGTTTTACAATGGTTTCCTAACCTACTCGACTACCAACTTGGCTCTGTATGTCTTCTGATCATCATTTCTATGCAGGTACAACACTGGATCAACCATTAATCAAACTCCGACAGGGAACGTCGGCAGCTGCTCACCACTTGGTATTAGCTCAGAAGCAGCAAAACCTGATAACATTCGATCTAATTCAAACGGAACTCCTATTCAACGTTCTAATGGCAGTGACGATATGGGATCCACAACCAACAATGCTTTCACCACCAAACCAGATGACAAACAACTTCCCAATAATTCTACCGTTGTTGTTCACAAAACCCACACTTCTACCCTTCAATCCCTCGTCCCTTCAACCACTGAAGGTGATGATAAAGTTAAGACCACCGCAGGACAGGTTCAAGTCCGGCACCATCACCATCACTACCATCACCACCACCACCATGGGTCTTTAAGAAACATGGTGTCTAATATCCTGACAGCTTCGGCTGAAGGAAATGCTGCTAATTATGGTAGTGGATCTGGAAGTAATAATAAGAGTAACGGTGAAAATGGTAGCAGTTGGCAAAAGGGAAGCAGCTCTGCTCTGGTGGTTGAAGGTGATAAGATTGAAAGTGATAATGGTGTAGCTAAAAACGAAAATGGTGTTCCTAAGAAAGATAATGGTATTGTTATAAAATGTGATGATGGAGATGGTAGTGGAAGTGGGAGTGGACGAGGGAGTGGTGTGGATCAAGAAAGATTATCGCTACGTGAGGCTGCTCTTAATAAGTTTCGCCAGAAGAGAAAAGAAAGATGCTTTAAGAAAAAGGTATATCTTACAAAACCAAAATCATAGAACTAATAAAACGAATTCTTGAAACTAGTGTTTAAAATTTTGAATGTGCTTCTACTGTTTGAAATTATTATATAAGGAACTAATAATGTGCACCAATTAGTACCATAGTTTCACATTTTTACCACAATAAGACCATTCTTGCCCACGTTTACCAATATTAGCAGTTATTATTTAATAATAGGAATGCAATTTACCTCTTGGTTATGATTGGTAAAATTATGAAAGCATGTTTGCTATTTCTGATCATTTTCTACTTACACTGTTAGTAAAATTGTGGAATTCTGTTTGCTATTTTGCCCAATTATCCCTGGATAAAATAATCGAAAGTTACATTTCTTTGGAAAAGGAGATGTTTTGCGGTATGGGATGTCTCAAATTATGTTAAAGAAGGAGTAAATAACTAAATATGTACTTTAATCTTACCTTTTTGTTACAGCTAGTATGAAGACTAATTATTCAATGGAAAACTAGTTCAAGAGATTAAAAGCAAATATTGTTTATCCAAACATATAACTGTTTATTACCTATTCGCGATAACGAGAATAGAAGTTCTGAGACACGAATATAAACACCCTATAACAGTTGAAGTAACTTTGTTTCTTGGGTGCACTTTGAAGGTCCGATACCAGAGCAGGAAGAAGCTAGCAGAACAGAGACCACGTGTTCGTGGGCAATTTGTAAGACATGTGACTAATGGGGTGAACAATGAGGATGCTGATTCGTAACGGTTGAGTTTGACTTTTGTATTCTGATATCAAATAAGTAAATCAAGATTAGTGGTCGTGTAGATATGAAGATATATATTTCAAGATACGTGGGGACACAATGAACAATTTTAGATGGATGGAATTCAACCAAATCTTGAATTAAAACATACTCCCCCATTTCGAGTAGTAAGCTTATTTTTCCAAGACATCTCGATTATGTTGAATAATAATGTAGTTTTTTAGTTTTTGTTGCTTAGATGTTTTATCTTGGAAGATTTTTCTTCCGGAGAAGCTTTCTATGCAACTTGTTGTTGTAATGTTCTTTGAACTATTGTCCAAGGTTTTCTTTTTATTTGAACTATTGATCATCTTAAAGCTTTTTGAATATCCAGTTTGTATTTGTGTGCTATATTTAAGGGTTCAGTTATAATGCAGCTGGTAAATTTATGTTTCTTGTGTTGTGTCTTGTTTGATTTGATGTTCTTAGATGATTATGTATTGGTCAGGGGCAGAGTTGGTTTTGTTTCGTTATAGGAACAAGAAAACTGTTTTCATCAACATCTTGAAACTGTTGGTAAATTTGGCTACATTATGTTCCAGATTGTAGTAGTACTTATTTTCTGAAGTTCTCATATTCTTGAAGATACAAAATTACTAGATGAAATACTTTAAATTACTTTTTCTTAATAGTAAGGTTCAAAAATCGCGAATCGGTAGTCGGGCGACTCCCTTGCAATCGGTCTAGGCGGGATTAATCGGTGACTAATCAGATTGGTATTTCCGGCAAGTTTTGGGTATTTTCAGCGAGTTTTGAGTATTTTCAGCAAGATTTTCCTTAAAAAAAAACATCTTGTAATAGATATAAACGACTATAAGTGATTAAAACTAGTTTACAGTGAGTTTTGGGTATTTCCGGCAAGATTTGCAATTTTTCGGCAAGTTTGACCACTGTTGACAATCATTGACCACGGTTGACCGATTTGTTTGACTGATTTACACAAATCGAAAGGTTGGTGGCCTAACAGCTTCTAGGCGGCGATTAATCGGCCTTGTAGGCATTTTTTTCCAACACTACTCAATACAGTCAAACAAAATTACCTTAAGAATGGAAATGAAAATATTTATTTACAGAGTTTTTATTAGGTTTTTGTTTAGTAGCATATAAACTGTTTTTGTATTGGGTATAAATCATTGATCAGGTTTTTAAAAATTGGTTCTAGATCGAATCTGGCAAACCAGATTTTCTCATATTTTTAATCCATATTTATTCACTTGAAAGTAGTACAAAGGAGAGAGATATGAAAATATTACAGTAGATAATGGAACCATAAACAGTCAAGTCAGATTTTTTTAAAAAAAAAAAAAAAAATATTTTTCCTCTTATATTTTCAATGAATTTCACATGTAAATAAGTCGTTATGGTCAAAGTCATAGATTGGCGTTCTGACTTAGGGCCCGTTTGGTATGGTACCTTGGATTGGGTTTAAGGTTGAAATGACATTAATCGAATGTTTGGTTCATTCTTTTTAGTAGTGGAATGATTCAAGGAATCAAAAATTGATAGTTCATAATATTGGTAGGATTTGACCGGATTTACAATTTTTGTGGGCCTTTATACTTTTCTCACTCTATATACATGGGACCTACAACCAATATTCTATCACTTTTCTTTTTCTTTACTATTGAATATTTTTTTTTTTTAAATTTATTATAAAATATATTTAATTAAATATAATTTCTCTCTCTTAAACCAACACCAAATCCAAATTCTATACCAAATCCAAATCCTAATCCAACCCCACTTATAAACCAAACGGATACTTATATTTGAAATTAGTTACATTTGAGGACTTAAATTTATTAAATAAGTCGTTATGGTCAATGTCATAGGTTGGGTTCGGGTATGATATTTTTAGCATCAACCCCACTTGACCCAAGCCAAATTGACCCGAACCCGACTAACCCGACCCGATCAGCGCCCCTACCTGTAACCCTCCCTCACCATTTACTATATACCAACACAACAATCACAAACACTCCCCTATATTTTGTTTGAGTCACCATGGCATGTGTTTCCCTTCCTAACGCATCTAGAGAGGGTGTGTAATGGATGTGGTGCGTGAAATAGCTTCATCACGCGTGGGAAAATCCCCCGCTACCACCAGCCTTAGAGCAATTTTAAACTATTTAACAATGTACATAGTACAAACCAGTCATTATTTTTATTTACTAGCTTAACATGTTACCATATACTCTTTACAACAAACAATCCAAGAATCAGTAGCACCTTTTAAGAAAGCAAATTAGAACTGTGCCATTTTTCCTGAAGTTTTGAGTACTACAATAAATGATTGTCGCACAATCATTAACACAATGACAATTTTGCGAAGTAAACGCGTCATTTGACATAACACACATTTTGACAGTTAACAGTAAAAAGTAATCTTCAAACAACACATCTGAAAGCCTAAACAAAAAATAAAATTCCCCTTGTCTGCCAAAAGCTTTACCACAAAATTGATGCATAAACGCATTTGAATAGTCAGGATTCAGATTCCAGTAGAACTGTACGTACTTTAAACTACAAACAGATCATGTAATTAGCTTACATGCACTACATAACGCTAGTGATAACAACTTTGAACAGAAAGGTGCAGAGTTTTAAGATCGACTCCCAGGCAAGAAATAATCAACGCTGTTTTCCATGACCTTGTACCGGAAATTACGTATCTTGCTTTTCAAGCTCCCTAATCCGTGAGTGGTTCCCTTGTTGAGTACCGTCAACTGCATGATGACAAGTTATGAGAAAATGTTGCAATGGGCACTAAATTTTACAGAATGCAATTTCCACCTGTTTGCATGGGCATGTTTTTTCTCTAACGGGTCAAACGCAAAGTAATACGCTAAAAGGGAGTCAAATGCATTAAAAAACACCCAAAGTGAATTTCTAATGCATAATACTTTATATAGGTAAAATATTACTAAAAAAATACGAGTATAAATCATGCAATGGTACATATAAAATACTTATTAATTTAAATAAAACGTGTTGGGTCATCCCAGCCCGACCTGTGCCAAGGGATTACCCATTTCAGCCAATTACTCAACCCACCCAAACCGCCCATATCATCACTTTTTGTGCAACCACATGCAATCATCAAGAGAAAACACTCCGATTGCCAGGTTGACATCAATGATGAGACATTTTACTTTATTTTAGGTGTTTTTGAGTTCCTTAAAAACACGGAAAACCCAAAGTACTTTTCTCTGTAAGAAAAGAGCAAAATGAAAATTGTTCCTCGATGGACTGCTGAACCACTAATGGTCGGAGTGAGCAAGAAATATAACAAATACCTGCCCATGAACATCTGCTGCCAAACCGGTTAACAAAGGCTCTGTCTTTATTGTGATGTCTGCAAGGTACTCCATTTGTAGAGGAAGGCTAAATACATCTTCACTTGAATAGATATCCTCATGAAGAACTGTAATTATTGTACAATCCTGCGAAAGAATAAACGTATAATAAGAATATTCGAATCAAAATGTTCTTTTTTCTTGGATTAAAGGATATAAGGAGAAAAGAAGAAGATCAAATGTTGTCTTACAAATTGGTTTGTTAGTGTATGGCAGTAATGCATAAAATTTAGGACATCTTTTGTAGAACCATTTGCAGCGACCTCCAGAAGAGATACGTCGTCAATCATAATTGTAACATTCTTGTTTACAGAATTGACTTCCACAGCTTTATAGATATTCCCGTACAAAGCCGTTAATCCACTTTCAACCCCATCATCTGATCATCCAAAGACGAGACCCAAAAATGAGATCAACGTGAGCAAAAATATATATACGAAAATTCAATCACTTGACGTCAGCTGCAATAATGTGAAACTGCTTACAAAATGGTACTTTACTGACATTTAATAGCAGTAATAGAAACGAAAAACGTGGATCATTTATCAAACCAACGTTTACCTGATATTCTCACCTGGACACTCGAGCATAAGCATGTCAAAAAATATCAGCCGTTTATTCTCCCTTTGCACAACCAAGTTGCAACCCTGTTGCAGCAACAACTCAAAATATTTAATGATTTTGACAAACTGTTTCCAAAGCATTGAAAATTTGAAACACACACATATACATAAATAAAATATGAAAAACATAATTCGACATCTATGGTTGAAAGTGGATTAACGTCAAACTACTAAACCATAGATGTCGAATTAAGGCCATAAACAAGTCAAGCTCGTTCAATTCAAGCTTTCACTGAATTCGAGCTGTGCTCAAGCCTCAAGGTTTATACAAACACAACTTAAGCTATTACCAAAGAGGTGTTTTTTAAGCTTATTAGCTTACATGTTTTCGGCCTATGTTTCATAAGCTCAATATTTTCCGGCTTATTTTGAGACTTACGGGCTCATACAAGTTTATTATGTCATAATAAACTTACATAAACAAGTTTCAAAATAAGCCAAAAAAAAATGGGTTAATGGCATATAATAGCAACGTACTTTTCCATTTGTGCCATTATCAGATATCAACTAAAAATATTACCACAATACCCATCGAACTTTGCCATTTTTGTGCCGATATCAGCAACTTCGCCATTTTTACTTTCAAAATTCACGTCATGTGACACATGTACATGTCATGCCCCTTTTTTTGTACCGTTAGGTTCCATGTCAGCCCCTTATACACACCGTTAGGTCGTCTTCCCCAATCAAAACACATATAACCCTAACACTAACATATACAACCTAACAGTGTGTATTACAAGGGCTGCATGGAACCTAACGTGTACAAAAAAAAAAGGGCATGACATGTAATTGTCACATGACGTGAATTTTGACAAAGGTAAAAATCGGCAAAGTTGCTGATATCGGCACAAAAATGGCAAAGTTTCGGTGGTTTGTGGTAATATTTAGTTCATATCTGATAATGGCAACCAAATGGAAAGTTACGTTGATATTTACATGCCATTGAAGCTTACGGAATATTAACCGGGAAAACATATAAAGCTTGATAAGCCCATTAATAAGGCTAAACCAAAAACACCCCCCTTAATCACAATATCTGATACATATATATAAGTATTTAAAAAAAAAAAAAAAAAAAAAAAAAAAAAAAAAAAAAAAAAAAAAAAAAAAAAAAAGTGATACCAATCTACGAAGAAGCCTGTCATACTGAAAAAAGGGTTGAGCAAATGCTATAAATATAACAACACTATCTGAAGATGATGATAAAAAGTGTTTTAATAAGTGGTGTAGAACAAACGCGCCGCTAGTTTCCACGCAGTCTTCGATTAAGACCACGCGCCGTTCTAGATTTGAGTTTTCTGAGAGGTTTAGGGCTTCGTCGAGTAAAGATGCAGGTGGGTCCATTTTCCGGTTAGGGTTTAGTTAGGGTTTGTGAATGTTGGTGATGATGATGATGGTGTGTGGTTTATTTGTTTACTAAATGCACGTGCCGCGCATGTGTTTGTGGTAAAAATTCGGTAGCTATGGGGGGACAAGTAGTAGCTGTATTTTTTTATAAAAACCTTTGATAAGTTAGTTGTTGTTGTAGTTGTAATTATAATTTGTAAAATAACTCCTAAATACTCGACTCTCTTAAATGCTACTTTATGGACCGTTGGAAAATAATCATTCTGAAAAAATAGATAAAACTACTTGTTGTTTGTCAAACAAGCATAATACAATGTGCACCGCTCACCGTTCCTAAATTGTTCTAAACGCTCTGCGCTAAACACACTTTTGTGTACGGTAATTTGGTGGATTTTGGTATAGGTTGTCGATTTTTAGACGCTAGGTCAAGAGTAATGTGTCACATTTTTATGTCGCAAATGACATGTTTGTTAATGTCAATGGCGTAGCTATGTGGAGGGGCCCACCTACAAAGCCTAATAATTTTACGTATGTATCATGCAATAAAGCCCAATATGGTAAAGTGTAGCTAGTATTGATTTTTATCCCATCTTAGAAACTATTAACTTATACTAATCCATGTATCTTTTATTGATTTTTGGCCCATTTTAAAAACTGATACTATAATTTTACATTAGTATCATGCAATAAATAGTTTAGACTCATTTTTAGACGATTTTAATGATGCGGATGAACGTCGTGTGTAACTAAAACGCTAAATGAACAAATTTGTTGCAACATTTTTACGTAGCTATATATTACGATGATTTTTGTAGCAATTGCTAACGTCTTTCGAAAAAATTTTGGCCCCCTCAAAAACAAAATTCCTGGCTACGCCCAATGTAACATATTTGGTAGATGGTGTCGATTTCTGAAAGGTTGAGAATAATGTGTCATATTTTTATGCCGCTGACAACATGTTTGTTAATGCTAACGATTAACTATAGTTGTCAAGATGCTTTTAAAATTATATTGTAAAATATTATGAAAATGTTTAGTGATAAAAACTTTTTAGGGTTAAAACGAGTAAACTTTTATGAAAATTTTTAGTGATAAAAAGTTTTTTAAGGGTTGAAACGAAATACACTCTCAGAGTATAAAATTTTAAACATGTATTAACAGTAATAATTAATGAGGAGAGTTATATTAAATACCAAACTTTTCTTAGACTCATCCCCACCATGCATCTAAAAAGAAATCAATAGTTGATAGTTGAGATTAAAAGCATTTTAATATTTCACTCATTTTTTATAATTTAAATATCTTTTAAACCGTTAATCGTTAAGCGAAAATAATTACACCATCGCGACGAGCATTTAATTATCTTTCTATAGACGGGCACTTTGATATACTTTCGACAAAAAAAAATTCGTTTTTTTCACTTTTTTTTCGTGGCCGAAAAAATCATATATGATATGTAATATCATATATGAT
>LBNU01033622.1:31596-42030 GCA_014162995.1 Artemisia annua
TCATCCATTAGATCAAATAAAGATGGAGGGAAGATGAAGGGTGGAAATTAGTCCCTTGGTATGGAAAAAAAGTTTGGTCCTCAAATGATTTTAAATCTTTATTAATTGGCCAAAAATCTTTGTAAATAGCATACGTAATATTTTTCTTTTACTATATATAGGAGGCACGGCTCGTTAAACAAAAGCAAAAACAAACAAACACATGAACACGAGGATTTGACGTTAAGTCTACATAACGTTAATAACCAACAATGACATGAATGAAAATTTAGATACAATCGGGTTGTGAAACCATTAAGATCGACATACAATTCCTAATTGTATAACCACGAAAAAAACAATGACATATGATGAAATACAAGTGTTGTCATTTTGTTTGGATATATTCTTAGGGAATGGATCTAGTAAGAAGAAAAAATAAAATGAGAAGAGTGAGAAAAGTTTCCAACCACACAATTCAAATAAGAGGGAGAAATTTAAGGGGAGATGCATCTATTTTTGTAGGTGCATCTCAAATGTGTGGTTGTGGTTTCTTCTCATCCTTCTCATTTTAGTTTTTCTTCTCATTTGATCCTAACTCTATATTCTTAAGTATAAATTCTTTTGTTTCCGCGAATGTTTTAGGAGTCCGAACATGAAACATAATGCGAGTGTGTGGTTCTATGTTGAAGTTTCGCATTTGGATCCCTTGTACAATGGTTTACGCGACTTACCTTGTTTGCAATTGCAGCGTAATTAGAAGAGATGAGTACTTAGATACCGTGCTACTATACTCTTCATATTTGACCGAAACATATATATAATTTCTTTATCTAAATATCATTTCATCATTATTTATTAGCCAAGTCTACTCTTAGTCGCAGGACCCGACCAATCATCAATGTAAGGATCCGTTTTGTTAGAGGGTATTGGTATGAGGAATGGGTGGTCATTATCAGTAAATATGTTTGGATTATGTTAATGAGTTTTTTAGTACCTACTGATTGAGGGTTTCTCGTTTGTAGATTCTTCTAGTTTTTAGGTGCATTAATTTTATAATAATTTAAATTATAAGCACTAGATAACATATTTGCTCTCGTTGTTTTCCTTTTTATACATGACCATGTCGACTACGTCATCGTTCTCCATTCGTTACTCGTCAATAATTTATTTGTTGTCAACTGTGTGAGTCTCTTGTTGCTAGTGATTTTTTTTATGTCCATTTATCTCTTTTGGCTCCTCCTTGATGTCTTCGACGATATTATTCGCAAGCGTAACCGTCCATATATGATTCCTTATACCTTATATGTTCTCCATTGCCCGCGTCGATCTCACTTATTTTAATAATCACTAACTCATGTCCAAACCCATACGTAAACAAATGAATCCAAACAACATATTTGAACTAATGATACCGATTCTAGTTCTGTCATATTATTATATCCGTATAAAACTACGTCGGATTTTTACATTCTAGATACAATTTTATAATATTTGATTTTCCCCAAAAAGAGACTGGCCCAACTTAAATGAGATATGACCCGATTTTGTTCTTTCACTATCAATTGACTTGTTCTTAAGAAATATCTGATACAAGCCTGAATCTAATTGGGGTTCGCGGTGGTGGAGGGACTGGATCGGAAGAAAGAGCTCTCGATGCATAATCTAATGTTTTGAAAACAGAATTTCTTCTCCTGTTTCATGAATCCAATTTGCATTTCATCCGGGAAAAGCTTCGAACAAAATGGTGAATTGAATCGTACCAGCAATTATGCCTCTGATTGGATCACTGGCTAAATCAGCTATTATGAGTAAACTACATCGTTCGTCCTTGTGGTTTGCGTTGACCGCAGCCTGTGGTCCTTTGACCAAAAATATTGCACCGTTCATCCTTAACTCAGAAACGTTATGCACCATTAGTCCCTCCCTCTAACGGGGTGGACTAACGCTCGTTAACTTGTTTGCTTATGAGGGTATAATAGTCATTTCGCACTATAAGGACGAACGGTGCAAGGACGAACGGTGCAATTTTTCGCTTTTAGCCCTTTTTTAACGCTTTCTTCCGTTTTTTTACGTTTTCGTTCGTTTTTTTAACGTTTTCGTGCGTTTTCGTCCGTTTTCATCCGTGTTTTTACGTTTTCATCCCGTTTTTTACGTTTCCATCCATTTTTTATGTTTTCGCCAGTTTATTTTACGTTTTCGTCCGGTTTTTACGTTTTCATATGTTTTTTTTACGTTTTCGNTACGTTTCCATCCATTTTTTACGTTTTCGCCTGTTTATTTTACGTTTTCGTCCGGTTTTTTCGTTTTCATATGTTTTTTTACGTTTTCGCCCGTTTATAACGTTTTCGTCTGTTTATTTTACGTTTTCGCCCTTTTTTTACGTTTTCGTCCGTTTTTTTACGGTTCTTCGTTTTTTTTTTTTTTCGTCTGTTTTTTTACGTTTCCGTCCGTATTTTAACGTTTTCGTCTGTTTTTTC
This sequence comes from Artemisia annua, assembly GCA_014162995.1. Lineage (NCBI taxonomy): Eukaryota > Viridiplantae > Streptophyta > Magnoliopsida > Asterales > Asteraceae > Artemisia > Artemisia annua. The sequence goes on from LBNU01033622.1 coordinate 34,056, forward strand.
ACGTTTTCGTCTGTTTTTTTACATTTTCGTATATTTTTTTACGTTTTCATCCGTTTTGTATGTTGTCGTATGTTTTTTTACATTTTCGCCCGTTTTATTATGTTGTCGCCTGTTTTTTTACGTTTCCGCTCGCTTTCTTATGTTGTCTTCATTTTTTTACGTTTTCGTCTACTTTTTCACGTTTTCGCCCATTATTTTTACGTTTTTGTCCGTTTTTCTTACGTTTTTATCCATACTTATCCGTTTTCATCCGTTTTTATTTTTTCTTATCCGTTTTTATACGTTTTCATCCGTTTTTTTACGTTTTCGTCCATGTTTTTACGTTTGTGTCCGTTTTAGTCTGTTTTTTACGTTTTCATCCCTTTTTTACGTTTTTGTCCGTTTTCATCCGTTTTCATCTTTTACGTTTTCATCCGTCGGCTTCTTTTAAGTTTTCATCCCTTTTTTTACGTTTCCATCCGTTTTCATCTTTTACATTTTCATCACTTTTTTTATGTTTTTGTCCGTTTTTCTTACGTTTTTATCTATTCTTATCTGTTTTCATCTTTCTTTATCCGTTTTTTTACGTTTTCGTCTGTTTTTTTAAAACAGGCGAAAACGTAAAAAAACAGACGACAACATAAAAAAACAAACAAAAACGTAAAAAAACAGGCGACAACATAATAGAACGGGCGAAAACGTAAAAAAAACATACGACAACATAAAAAACGGATGAAAACGTAAAAAAACAGGCGAAAACGTAAAAATACGGACGGATTGTAAAAAAAAGACGAAAACGTAAAAAATGGACGAAACCGTAAAAAAACAGAAGAAAACGTAAAAAATTGACGAAAACGTAAAAAAAGGACGAAAAAGTAAAATAAACAGACGAAAACGTAAAAAAATGGAAGAAAACGTAAAATAAACGAGCGAAAACGTAAAAAAACAGATGAAAACGTAAAAACCGGACGAAAACTTAAAATAAACAGGCGAAAAAGTAAAAAAATGGATGGAAACGTAAAAAACGGGATGAAAACGTAAAAACACGGATGAAAACGGACGAAAACGGGCGAAAACGAAAAAAAACGGACGAAATCGGGCGAAAACGTAAAAAACGGAAGAAAGTGTTATAAAAGGGCTAAAAGCGAAAAATTGCACCGTTCATCCTTGCACCGTTCGTCCTTATAGTGCGAAATGACTATTATACCCTCATAAGCAAACAAGTTAACGAGCGTTAGTCCACCCCGTTAGAGGGAGGGACTAATGGTGCATAACATTTCTGAGTTAAGGATGAACGGTGTAATTTTTTTGGTCAAAGGACCACAGGCTGCGGTCAACGCAAAACACAAGGACGAACAGTGTAGTTTACTCCAGCTATTATTGAATGATCTATTTTTTGCATGATACTCAATTATACAATTCATTTTGATGATGTGGCATGTAGTTAGCAACGTAGCGTGTGTATGATGAGCAATAATAGTTATGATGATAAGGTGGCCCACATCCTTGAAGGAGTATAGAATATAGACTCAATCTTGATTGCCTTTTTCCTCCATCCTTCTTGAGTTCTTTCAACTACAAAGTGACAACACAACTAAGGTTAACTTTTTAATGGCATATGTATCCAAACCAACCATCAAACTTCATGTTGCGTGTTTATATGTTTGTTTCATTGTACACTCAACCAACCTAAGCCATAGACTCAAACTTTAAACAAACTTAAGTTTACCTTAACGACAGCATTTAGTTACAGTAAATAAAAATATATAGTTCAACTTGATGGAAGCGATATTGCATGAACAGAAGGATCCTTATTGTTTACTATAATCGGTAAGTATAGTAGTTGACAGGGTGTAAACGAAACGAGACGGGACAGCTCGTGAGCTACTCGAAATTAACTCGGAAAATACTTGAAATAATCGAGTCAAGCTGGAGCTCGAGCCATTCGAGCACGAACTCGAGTCAAGTTCAAGTGTCGGAATACTAAGCTCATGAGGCTCGCGAGACTTATTGGGTTTTGATAAATTTACATGTTTACCCCTTTGTATGCATAAAGTTACTTAAATATCTTTATAAAGCGAGTCGACTCGAGCGAAATATGTCTGAGTATTTATCAAACTCGAGCTTAATGCCTTAATAGGTGCACACATTCAAGCTCGGGTCGAGTTTTGAGCTCAAGTTTTAGAAAACGAGCCAAGCTCAAGCATGAAATTAAAAGCTCGATCAAGCTCGAGTCGAGTTTCGAGCACGAGTTTTAATAGTCAAGTCGAGTTCGAGCTTGACAGGACTCGACTCGTTTACACCCCTAGGCCATTACCTATATCTATTATTGTCCCGAGTTTTGCACATATTGCAAACAATTTTTTATTATTATTATTTTTTTTTTTAAAAAAAATTAGAAGGGAAATTTTTACAACCTACACCACTTATCTCACAAATTATATCTCACATGTCTCCGACGAGACTTGAACCCACAACCTCTAGGTTGATGGGTCACTCACATACCGCTGGGTCATCCAAAACATTTACATTAGTATTAATATCCTATGAATCCAAAAAAAAAAAAAAAAAAAAAAAAAAAAANAAAAAAAAAAAAAAAACAAAAACAAAAAAAAAAAAAAAAAAAAAAAAAAAAAAAAAAAAAATCATTAAAACAAAAATTAATATGTTGCTTTGCAACTTTGAGCTACACATTGTGCACGTATTTTGTCTACAGCTTCCGTTCTCTTGTTAATGAAGTCAAAAGTTTTCCTTTTACAGATTCACATAATCACATTGAATGGTAGTTGACACTTGACACCTACCTTTCAACATAATAAAGTATTTCTACCGATTGGGTGGTCGATACAAAAACATATGTTAAAACTCACAACCCCAGAACATGAATAACTACGAAGATTAATTACAAGTTTTCGTCGTATCAAATAATGAAATAGACATTGTTTTACTTTGACGACATTATTTTTCGATTACATGTAAAATAAGTTGTCAAACCATGAATGTACTTATTCTTCAATAACCAAAATGGTTACGCCATTAAAATGCTCGCGCAATGCAGCGGTAATAAAGATAAAAGTTGACATGTGATAGACGGGAATAGTGATGAGGCTCTTGTAGTTGTTTGTTACGACCGCTTAGGTCATGTCTAGCTTCGTATGGCATAAAGATTATGTCGTGGGCTAAGTTATCTTTATTTGTCTTAATTGTTAGGTCGTGTTTCTCGTTGGCTAAGCCCATTGTCATTGTCATTGTTAGGTTAAATGTTATCATTTTAAGATTATTAATACCGAACCATTATAATGAATAAAATCATAGTTATGTCAAACAAATAATTCTCTTCTCTTCTCTTATATTTTTAAAGAGCTCGCGTCCGCTTGAAGTGGTGTTCTATCTTGATACAACATCAACGGGTTGTATCAACTGGTGCTTTCATTGAAAGTTTCATTGGGAGCCGAATGATTCTCGGGTTTCCAAAAAAAAATAATAATAAAAAATAATAATAATAAATAAATAAATAACATGTTCATCGGTACTGTTCATCAACACTCTTCATCGGAGTTACTGTTTACCAATCACTATTCACGAGTTAAAGTTCTTCGAATTACTATTCATGGCATCGGGCAGCAGCGATCGGGACGCACTATCTAAGCTCTTGTAAATGGGTACGGTGGTCGAATATCAGAAATGAGTTTGAGATACTTATAAATCGAGTGACGGGGATCTCTGGAAATTTATTTAAATCGTTTTATATCTCTGGACTAAAATCGGCTCTACAATGTGCACTCTTAATGTCAAACCTCACAACTTTAGAAGAAGCTTTTTCATTAGCTCGCTTAATGGAAGCACGTTTCGAGGACCAATGGCTGGCTACTACCAGCGCTACACTCAGTGTTTATCAAAAGAAAGCATCTGATTCTTCTGCAACATCAGAAGTTGGACCAGAAGTTGCGCCCGAAATTGCAACTGAAGTTGCACCAGAAGTTGTACCAAAAGCTACTACCACCGCTGTCACAGTTACAAAGATTGAAGAGACTGTTAAGTTTACATTCCATAATCAGAAGAAAAATATAATCGATCGAAGCCGGAAAAGGAGAATAAACGACTGACATTGGGATTGACTGAATTAACAGACATAAGAAATCAAGAAAGTACAAGTGAGGCTGTTAACACGTATTACTCATCTGCACTAATGGGGTTAGCTTATAGAGATACACATTTAATTGTGTTTGTGGGAGTGTTTTAGGCAAATAAACGAGGCAGCAGGAGTGGAGCATGCATCAAGATGTTAAATAACATTATATGGGAGTCTAATGACTACTACGTGTACTTGGTGCCAGGAAAAGGGAGTCAACAAAGAACATGGGATTCGGGAATCACGATCGTTCAAAGCAACACCTTGATGACAAGGTGACTGTAAAGGAGAATGGAATGTTACGACAACTTGGGTCGTGTCTAGTTTCGTATGACATAAGGATTCTGTCGTGGGCTAAGTTATCTTTATTTATCTTAATTGTTAGGTCGTATTTGTCATGGGCAAAGCCCATTGTCATTGTTAGGTTAAATGTTATCATTATAAGGTTATAAATACCGAGCCATTATAATGAATAAAATCATAGTTATGTCAAACAAAGAATTCTCTTCTCTTCTCTTCTTAAGGAGCTCGTGCCTGCTTGAAGTAGTGCCCTATCTCAATACAACCTCAACGGGTCGTATCATTGTTGGTGATAGTGAGAAGGAATGATACAAAATACTCTATTATTGTTTTTGCCTCCTCGCTATTACTTTTTCCGTCTCACAATTAAGTATCTGTTATACATTGCAAACCCCATATGTGTAACTTTATTATTGATCGATATGTATACAACCCATATGGACCCTAAACCACACAGGGCTTGGCCTGTATTTATCATCTAATACTCTCCTGCAGTCCTAGCGAAATCGCGAAAGATTAGACCGGAGTATTAAAAATTAAAAAATAAAAAATAAAAATAAATAAAAAATAAAACGTAATAAAAACATAACTTTAATCGACTCGTAACAAAACCGTATCAACGGTCGACATTAGTCGACTGGTACCAACGGTCAGCTAAGTCGACTGGTAACAAAACATACCAATAATATAATGCAATGACTCATTACCTAATAGTGGGTAATGGGTCATTACCCAATAAATTGAGGGGAATGAATTCTTTTCCCCTTCCTTTTCTTTAGCATTATCATTGCTTTTCCCTTTCCCATTATCGAGTTTGAACCAAACACATCTTGAGTTTATCATTAAGATTTGGTTAACTTATGTTTGTATTATGTGCATTAAAACATGTACCACTTAAACTTTAATAACTTTTTTCATGAGCTCTTTATATAAGAGTATGCGTAACTAAAGTTTTCAAGATTGGGATCTTACTCATGATCGTTTTTGTATTTGTAAGATTGATATCGTAAGATCGCATCGGAATCTTAAGATCCAACTATTATGTCATTTTCTTAATAACCTTTTTAATACTATACAAATTTTTGAATTAGTATAAATATCATAAACATAAAATTTTATGAATGTTTCATTAAAATGTTGTTCTAAATTATTATTATAGAATGTTTATTTATAAATTACTACTCCGTATTATATAATGCTTAGTTCTAAATTATTATTATAGAATTTTTAATAAGATTAACATGTACGTTGTTTTTTAAAGTTTAAATAACATAATCCAAAAGTTTATAAAACATAATCTATAAGTTTGTAGTTTTTTTGATTGTTGTTCGAGAAAAGTAAGATATGATCAAATTAGATCTTAATATCATATGGTCAAAATCGATATCTTATAAGATTTTAACTTTGCAAAAATTTTATGTAAGATGAAAATCGTTTTTTATATGTAATCTCGTAAAATCGTATGATTATAAAAGAAGGATATGAATCTTCCATATCCGTAACTTCTATAACATAATCAATCAATATCGGTGATAATTAATAATATTAACTTTTAACAGATCATTTCACTTGTCTTCGTCTTATCTAAAATATTGTGCTAGCTAATAATAGATGAAAGTGACGTAACAACGTGTCCAAAAATGCAACACAACTTTTCTTTGTTTATAATCTTTTAATTTTTTTATTGAAAGCGTCATATGCTAAGCTAATTAAAGTACGAATGCTTTAATGTCGACAATAACCTGTGGGTCAACAAGTTGAAAGGAGTGATGTATCATTGGATTTTCAATGCTATTTTTTGTTCTTTTTCTTTTTTAAACTGTTTGTTGTTTGCCTATTAGTCAGAGACTAAGGGGCTGTTTGATAGAACATAGAGATTTAGTGCTGAATGAGTCAAATGCTCTGAATGACTTGAAGGCTCTGAATCACACTGATTCTGAATGAAAACTTGTTGTTTGGCAAAATTGATCATTATAATTTGCGTGATCAATTAGTGTCTCTTTTTCTTTTTTTCTCTTATTTGATTTTTAGTCATATTTCATGGATTAAAAATATTCTTTACCATGTTTATTCTTTTAAATAGAGTGTATATAAGTTTTCGCTTAATACTATCGATTTGTGTGATTAGATGTGTATCGCGTTTATGTTAATAACTCTACACGATTTTTTGGATTAGCGAGATTGGAAAAAAAAAATATATAAAAAGAGACCAATAAAATTCATTTGACAAGTTACATCACGTGTTAGAAAAGAGCAAGTGAAATCAATATATTAATAGGTTTATTTAATTATAGCAAATTAGCAATTAGAAATTTAGAATATTCAATTAATTTGAAAATGGGTGGACCTTTTGTTTTGTTACTGAATGGTTTTGCATGTTATTCATGCTTAACGATACAATGCTTAACGGAAAGATTAAGTGGTACAATTTTTTTTATCAAACACTTCAACGCTGACCGATTAGTATTTGTCTTCTGAAACAGGCTCATTCAAAGGCTATCAAACAGCCCCTAATTGTTTGACACTTTGATACATACAACGATAGAATATTCATGTGTTACTTTCTAATTAAGGCGTCTACGATTATCTATAGCAAAAAACCGGCTTTTTTCATTTATTACATGACTAGACGCTTACATAACTTTTTATATTGAGTGCACATGTAGATGCGATATATTCTACAAGTTTACAACATATCGTCCTTTTTTTTTTTTTTTTTTTTTTTTTTTTTTTAAAAAAAAATACGAAAGTCCAAAGCTTCATTCAGTGTATTGGGTTGAACGAAAAGTGTTCTTACCGCACATACTCATATGAAGGTGAGAGGTGACAATTATGCCCATGATGAAAAAAATGGGCTAATTTTGGGGCTAACTTTGTTTTAAATATATGGGCCACATTTAGCTTCCTTTTTTTGAATTGGGAGTATTAGCTCATTGAAAAGTCTAAAATGGAAACGACACATATTTGTCTCTCAATTGGAGGAACATATATAATCGTTTATGAAGAAAAACTTAGGGGATATGAATAATCCCAACATTAAATGTTCTACATTTCAAAATTAATGAAGGGGATTGGCAAGTACATTTAAGGAATTTATTTCTTCCATTATCTTAACAGGTCTCCTGATCCGGAGTCGTACAGGTATGTGGTTAATAACACATATGCCCGTTTAGCCCGATACCCGTTAGCCCGTGCCGTTATAAGCCCTGTGCCTCATTGCTGCCCGGTCGAGCGATGCCGCTCGTTCAGATAGGGCCCGTTGCCCCGCCCGGCGTCCCGCCCGCTTGTTGCCACCTTGTACAAAATTACTAAGATTTGAAAAGATTTTTATCAAGGACATAGCAAATTCCAAATTTTCAAATCATTAGAATGTAGAAAGGTGTGCAATGTATGAAAAAAACCCATGGAGCCTGGTATGCCTTTCCGCGAAATCATCGCAAAAGTCACGCATCACATGGGGAAAAAAGTTGCGAACTCATAGGTCTCAATGAGAGAGAAAAAATGGTTGTTTTAATTGTATATTTTTTGTGGTTTTGTGTGGGATATGTGTTGGAAGGTATTTTG
>LBNU01033622.1:43073-135136 GCA_014162995.1 Artemisia annua
TTTTTTTTTGGGTTTTTTTGTAGGTACTGATTTGTGGGTTTTTTGTCTGACACTCTATTTTTACTGATTTTTATATTAATAACAAAGTTACCGGTTTTGAGTTATTTATTTATTTATTTTTATTTATTTTTTTGACAGGTTGATTTGAAGGTTTTGGCAATTACACGAATGAAGGTTTTTCGGATTATTTTTAGTTTTTTATCTCAGTTGAGTTTGAGAGTTGTTCTTTTCATAGATAAATATCTTCTAAAATAGGAAAAAGGAAACATGTGCGCTTATCTTTGACATGTGAAAAGACTTTTTTATGAAATGATTTCATGATATGTTTTATGTGTTGCAGTGTACAAACACGTGATAACATCTATGGGTGGTATTTCTTAAGTTTTTTATCAACCACTCCCAACCCACAAAAGTTATCACTACGGATACTGTTTTATGCTACATCGCTGTATAGGCTATAGAATGCAAATAAGCTCACTTTACTTAATGGGTGATTGCATCTAATCCTCATAATTTCCTTTTTCATTTTCAAAGTTATACTCGAGCAAATTATTCATACTAATATGATCGACACCGTTATTATTTAGCTTACTTTATATTTATTATTCAATTTGCAGTGTGGGTCATGTGAATTTCATTCACGGCATATGCAAAGGCTAAATGAGAGTTGAAGTTATGCTTTACATATTACAAGTATATCTTTAGTTCATGTTCTTATAAGCAACTTATTATTAGCTACCCGTGACTTATCACATACAAGAGGCACACAAGATAACAAGAATCGATGTGTGTAACACCACTATCATCTCGCGGTTGGAATTTAGTCCTTCCGACAAGAGGTTTTTATTGAAGATTAACGAAGATAGCTTCACATAGTTGTTTATTTCTATCATATAATGCAAACTTTGTTTCATGTTATGATTTTTAAATGCAAGTTTTCTTTGCCTTGGTTGTTGTGAAAACTTTCGCTAATTGTTTGAGAACTAATATTTGTTACTTTAAGTATTTGAACTTCTGTTTTCAAACTTTCTATAAGCCATCACGGGTTTATAGGCTAGTCTATATATAAATGGTTGTTGTATGAGCACAAAAACAGGTTTTGTGGGTCCCAAGAAGACAAAAACAAGCGCGGATGCAAATGGGGGTGTAGGAAAGACGTGTTACGTGGCACGTGTGGGCTTCATATTTTCGGCTCAACGAGATGTACGCTTATTGACAAGTTGACATTTTGCGTCTACTTGCTTCCTTTTTGTTTCTTATGATATTTTTATATGCTATTTTCTAGAGGTGTCAATTTGTGCCCATGATGAAAAAAAATGGCTAATTTTGGCTACTTGGTAAAATATATGGGCACATTTAACACCATCTTGTTTTTGAAATGGGCACATTTAGCCCGTTGAAAAGTTAAATGGGCACAACGGGCACATAGTTTCTCAATTGGAGAACATTATAATCGTTTTTGAAGAAAAACTTATATATATATAATATTTAATTTTTCAAATATAAATGAGGTATTACATTTAAGGAATTTATTTCGTCATTTTCGGTCTTCTATAAAGCGATTTGTATAACATATGCCCGTTTAGCCCGTACCCGTTTAGCCCGTGCCCGTTTAAGCCCGTGCCCATTCTAGCCCATGCCCGTTCTAGCCCGTGCCCGCCCGGCCCGCCCGTTTTGCCACCTCTACATATGAATAAACGAAACTTTATCAAACAAGAAAAACCAATTTAATCATTAGTGTAGAAGGTGTGCATTATGGAAACCCATGGGAGCCTGGTATGCCTTTCGGGAAAACATCAAAAGTCACGCATCACATGCGGGAAAAAGTCAATATATTTCCTCTCAAGAGAGAAATGGTTGTTTTATTTATATTTTTGTGTTTTGTGTGGGATATGTGTTGAAGGTATTTTTAAATGATAAAATTGAATAACATAAACGAAGAGAGAGAATATGCTACAATGGTTGAAAGGAAATTGAAGGGAAAAAAATAAAGTAAATGTTCTTTTGCAGATGTGGAGCTGATGTGGGGAGGGAAAACCCTCAACACACCTTTCACCCTTATTACTAGTAAAACACTAACATGAGGCAAATAATTCTATCGCAGTGGTGGAAGGTAATCACGTTAATAGTGCGGCTAGTGTAGTGGATTGTGAGCTTCCTAATATATCTTTAGGTGGACCGGAGGAAGCATGCTAGTGGTTAATATGCTTAATGTTACCTTTGCTAGTGTGAAGGTGAATTTTCGTGTGTTGAAATCTAATGTTTCTAATGGTGCTGATTTCGATGTTGGTATCCCTATTTCGTCTTACAAAAATATATACAACATATTTATCGATCTTGATACACAATGTAAATTTTATGTAAAAACTCGCGCGTGCATAAGTATTATAACTATATAAATATAAACAATTTTACATGATGTTATAGAACAAATCTTATTTAACAACTCTATAATGTACCCAGACCGGTTATACCATGTCAAAATAAAATTTTACAAGATGAAAATTCACGTTAATAACTAAAGTTCATATGTAATTTGACTCATGTCAAAACACGTTAAGTAAGATTTACGTCAAAACCCGATACGTGTACAAAATTAAGGGTGAGCATCGGTCCGAGACCGGACCGGACCGGACCGACAAGACCGAAGACCGAATTAAGGTAAAAACCCGGACCGAGACCGAGACCGAATGTGGTCGGTCCGGTCCGGTCCGGTCTTCGGTCGGTCCGGTCCAAATAGGCAAGATTTGGCATGTTTTTTCGGTTTTTTGGTCGGTCCGGACCGGACCGAACCGGACCGACCGGACCGAAGACCGAATTAGCCAAAAATCCTAGACCGAGGACCGGACCGAATGTGGTCGGTCCGGTCCGGTTCGGTCCGGTCCGGTCGGTTTTGTCGGTCGGTCCGGTCCATCCGGTCCGTTTGCTCACCCCTATACAAAATTATACTCCTAACTTCTTGTGTTTCTAAAGAGAAGTGTGTTGACAAGGTATGTAATTAATTAATGTACACTATTTAACACAAAATATCGAATTAAAATTTCATAAAAACTAAAAGCTAGATTTTGTCTTTATTTTATTATTAATAAATAAAACCATAACTTCAACAACACATCTCACACTTGTACCTTATGCTTCACTAAAAGTACTTCATGTAACAAGACAACAACACGAGATCTGTAGCAACATAGATACTTTGCCGGTGACCAACCCTTCAATCAATAAACAAAACACAAATAACACCAACTTTGCTAACGTAAGCCGCGTGCACACTTTGCGTGGCTAACATGCACCACCGATATGCGCACCTATTTATGGGTGTTTGTCTCTTGACTTTATTAAAGGACTTGCACCCTTATAGAAATACTGAAAAGTTAATAAGCTTATCTCATGTAGCTTGTGAACTTATTAATTTTAGGCTATAAATTCAACTAAAATTATGAACCCACCTTGGAAAACTCATAAGCTATAAAAAAGATTATAGATTTAAAATTTTATAATAATCTCATAAGTTATTAAATAAGCTTAAACAAAGTGGCCTTTAAACTACTCGCTGTAAGCACGGAGATCGACTCCTCGACCTACAAAACAATCGATCGTCCTTATTGTGCCACAAAAATCATTGTCGATCGTCGGTTATCAGATTGGTAGAAATGGTCGTCCCTGCGACCGTCGATCGTCCCATTTCGTATGTGTTATATTTAATTAAAAAAGAATATTTGTGGGGTATGTTTTTTGTAGTGTAGGTTGTCTCACTGTGGCAAAAAAAATCATATGTAGGTCGTCGGAGAGAAAAAACTGACGTGACGAGTAAAATAGGAGTCAATCCTCTCCCTTATAGTGTCCAACCTTAAACACATATAATATAACCTGTCTTTCAATAACACATACAATATAACCTGTATTTCAAGAAAAGCTTAAGTAGTAAAATTTGAATATATTTTGCTTCATGCCTCATGTAAGCACGTGAAGAAAAAGTATTCGTTCAAATGGCATAAATTTTGAAAAATGTTGCAATATTCATATTTTGGTTATGCGTTACCTCAAAATATGACACGTCACGTGCCATTGCTATTTATATAACACTGTTTATATAACACGTTACCACCAAAATCTTCATTAACATTTTATGCTTAACACGCTCAAAACATTATAGCACTCAAAACATTATAAGCTTATAAAAAGTGTTTTAAAATGCACATTTTGATTGAACGTCATATCGCAATATATGGCACGTGTTATTATTATTTATTTAACAAAGTCATCAAAATATGCATCAACACTTAATGAAACAATTTTTATTTCATGTAATCTAATAAACATGAAGCAAAATACATTATTATGGTTGCGTTTGGAGCGAGGCTTACAAAAGCTTATAGAGGCTTGAACTTTTAAACTAAGCTAGCTTATAAAAGAATCTTTGCTTATCACACAAAACGTTTATAAGCCATAAAACTTCATAAGACCAAGATAATTTAAACGGGCTTAGAGAGGCTTATAGTTAGTCAAATTACTTAAATATCATTCAAGATATAGTAAAAGATTACGTAAAAGCTGAAAATTTGAATTTTATTTGATGTCTTTTTTATGTAATTTTACATTTTAACTAATTAAGCAAATAACATAAATACAAGGTTATAAATAGCGTGAAGCGCGGCGTAGCGGCATAGCCAAGCCTCAAGCTTTAGCGTGAGGCGTTGCGTCATAGCGTTTTTAAGGCGTGATTCAAAGCGGCAAAAAATATTTATAGAGTTGTCAATATTAGTTAGCTAATACACTTAAAACTCAGTTATGGATTTACTAAGCCCGAATAAATACTTGTAAACAAGCTCAACTCTAATAAATCTCTTTAAAAAAAATTAAAAAAAAAATAATATCTTAAAAGCTTCAAAAAATGGCGCCACGCCTTGCGCTATAGCGCGCTTTATCACGCCTTATCACGCTTTGTTGCACGCTACGCCTAAAGATGACGCCTTGACCTGTTTCGTAACGTGGAGGCCACGCCTCACGCTATGGCGCCGTTATAGCGCGCTATTTAGAACCATGCATAAATATAAGCTATAACTTTCAGGGTGCGTTTGGTACCCACCTGCCTCTTCAGGATTTGGGATTACATATTCAATATCATGTTTGTTTTGTAATTTGGGTTTACAAATTTGACATGATTACGGGTGGCCTAACACTTTACAAAGCTCCACTAGTTAGCTAGGTTTTCTCTTTCTTAATCCAATAATTAGGCCCCACTTCTATTTTGTGAGTGTATGTCTTTTTATATTATATTTATATATTATTAATTTTTCAAATATAAAATTATAAATCAAATTATAAAATAATTATTTTCACTCTCCTAATCCTAATCGAAATCCAAATCCAAATCCAAATACTAAACCCGCAGTTTATAATATAAGCTCCGGCCGCAGCTCCATACTCGAGCCTATTTAACCGAATATACCCGTATCTCTTTTCAAAATCACACCAAACTTGCTAACATAAACCACTAACATACACCACAAAAGATACGCACCTTATTTAAACACATAAACACCCACATTTTCACAACCGTAACAAAAATATCTTCATTTCCATCACCACCACCACCGGCGTCAAATTACTGGTGGCCCCGCCGTAAACCGCCGCCACCGGAAAATCACCGCCGGCGATGTGCTCGACCTGGTGCAGGTTATCATCATCGGCGCACGATAACAACAACAACAACAACAGCCAAAACAATAACAATAACGATACCAGCATTAGCAATAATAATAATAACAGGCTAGGGTTTCGTAAAGTTAGGTTAAGTATGGGATCCGTTAACAATGATACCGGAAATGCGAAATTATCGCCGGAAAATGAGGCGTTGTTATCGGAAAATGTTAATAAGGGGGATAAGTTGTTGACGTTGCCTACGATCTTGACGATTGGCCGCGTTGCGGCTATTCCGGTTATTGTTAGCAGTAGGTTGCTTTTCATTATTAATTTGTGGTATTTTTTGTGTGTTATTTGATTGATATATGTGAATTAGAAGAATGATATGATGTTAGTGAATTCGAGGCGAAAGTATCGCCTCTTTGTAGGTTAGCGTAATGCTCATTTAACTTGTACATGAAAAACGATAGCGTGTTGATAGGTGCAAATGGTTTGCTTTTGTTGTCGTGCATTACCTGCCGTGGCGGGGTATTGGGGAGGTAGAATGTAGACAGATCCTACCCCTACCCCAGTAAGACCTCTGACAAGTGTAAGTGTGCGGGTGAGAATGCTCATAAATAAGTGCATGTGTGAAAGTGAGTGATAACAAGTATAAGTTACGGAAGATGACTAAGTATTGATTTAGGGAGAAATGGTCTAAGCTGCATCCGTTTGCTAATGTTTCGTTGTGGTTTTGTTGTCATGAGTGATTATTGTAGAAGTTGCATATGTCAAGGCAAAGCTACCTCTTAAAGTTAGTCTTGTATTCATGTAGAAGATGCATGTTGTCGCTTGTTTTTTGATTTTTGCCTGATGATATAGTTGTTAGTGGCGTTAAGTATTTTATATTTATACATTTGGAATTTTTTGAATGTGGCTGAATTAACTAGAGGAACCTGATTGCTTGTTATGTATCGTTTTAGTGGATGATTGTACTGACATGCCTTTTTTGAATTTTCGTAGCTTTTTATATGAGTAGTCGGTTGGGGACAACTGCTACCACGGGCATCTTCATTGCTGCAGCGATTACAGATTGGCTTGATGGTTATCTTGCACGAAAGGTATGCATTTATATGTTTTGAACTTTTCAGCTATACACAGAAACTTCTCAATTCTAAATATTTTATGTCGATTATGGGTTGCAGATGAACCTAGGAACCGCATTTGGTGCATTTCTAGATCCGGTGGCTGATAAGGTATGCCTTCTATTTGATTGTTTGTTTTTTTGGGTAACCATGGTTTCCGACCTTTTGGCTGACTAATCCACGTAGGGCTTGAGCCCACCACCACATAGACTCAAACCAGGTAAAGCCCTCCCCTTAGGGGAGGTTGACGTGACCGTTTGAGATTTGTTTGCACCAAACATGATCCAAACTTGAGACCTCTCAAATTTTAGTGATGATACTTGCAAAGCTTTTACCAGCTTGGCCACCCCTAAGTGGTTTATTTGACTGCTTCTTTGTACATTAAAATCCGATTCTTATTTCAACTTCTTGTAGCCTTCCATGGTAGTAGTTGAACGGTACTGTCAGATATTGCTTTTTTCAAGGTTTACTTGTTTGATTTTATGATTACACGGTTACACCTTTTATGACACTTTCGGGCATCAGTTCTAACAACTTGGGTTTCATTTGATTGTTCTTTCGGTAATTTGATTGTTCTTACGGTTGGTCTTATTTTGTTTAATGTTATGCTTGTTTGGTGCAGCTTATGGTTGCTACTACCTTGGTCTTACTATGTACAAAACCTCCGGAAGCTTCCATGCTTGGAAAGGTGCCTTGGTTATTGACTGTACCATCAATTGCAGTAATTGGCAGAGAGGTAATGCCCAAGCTTAACACATTGTCCTTAAAGATGCAAGATACTCAGTTATGTAACTGCGTAAAACTATAATAAGCTGACAATATTAGGCGTATCATTTGGTTGTTTGTTTTCATCACACTGTTCCCTTTCTTCTGGAGGTTATTTTAGCCAATTACACTGTATCACGACAATTTAAAATGAGTAGTAATTAGTATAATCATGCAGTCAGGTCACCTGCTAGTTGATGCTGTTGACATCTAACATGGAGTGATAAAAGTTCCACCTTTTCAAACAATAATGATAATGATTGTGTTCTTACACATGGCAGACATGAGATATTTTGGCATTAGCTGAAAGCTGCCAAACATAAGACGGCAAAACTGCCAGACTCAGTCTGATACCCCCTTTTTCCCTACTAACTAGCATATGACACATTGGTGTTGATTCTTCCTTTTTCTTTCGACTGACTGATGGGATATTTAGCATAGCAATAGAATTACGTGTTAGGCTGTTTTTGTTTATCTGTTACATTTGGCACATGGCACATGTTTGTGCTGCCAGTTTTTTTATTTTCATCCATAATTTGCATAACTAGGCATAACTAGACCCTTTCTACCGACTAGTGGCGACTACCATGTATGATTTAAGATAAGGCATTTGAAATACGTGCTTTCTCTTGACGTATGTATTATCATAAAGTCCATTTTGGATGTACGAATACATGTGGATTGCTCAATTCGCTTGTTGCGTTTGCACCATTCATTACCTATTTCTTGTCTCTGTTTGCCATAATTATATCACTTTTGTGATTTTGTTGGACTTACGGGAGAGATTCTGGTAGTAAAGTTAGTATAATGGCATTACGAATAAATGATTGTAGGTCCTAGGGTTTTTCCAGTCGCTCTTCACTGTCAGAATAGTAAAACTTGGTATGGGCTCTGTCTCTGATTACTGAAGTTTTACCTCCAGACGTCTTATGGATTTGGTGTTATTTATACTGTGTTGAATGTATAATTCTTGGAATATGTTCCTGTAGTTTCAGGGTGTATTTTCTGTCTTGACATCTTGCATCATATTTTTTTATCAGTCCTTGATACTATTGATCATGAAAGAGTGTTATTTTCTTTTACCTCCAGCTGGCTCAAGTTGGTTAGTGCGGTTTTTTGTTTATGTAGGCCTTAAAGGATTTACACGTCCTGTCTTTGCATCTTGCATCTCATTTTTATTTTAGTCCTTGAATCTATTGATCATGTAAGAGCCTGTTTTCTTCTTTTTATCTCCAGCTAGCTCAAGTTGACTAGTGCGGTTTTTATGTTTATGTAGGCCTTAAAGGTTTTACACAGCTTAACTAGATAGAAGTAAAGTCATGGGTTGTGAAAACTAGATTTGGCTTAACAAGGTTAAGTTCATTTGGCAAAGCTTGACTTGCATAAAAGGGATTCTTTATTAATGGTTGTAGTCTTTCTGAGTATGATTGACTGTTTCATGGTGCTTGTTGTGCTGGACCCACAATAATCTCTTTTTGACCAACTAATACACATAATTACTCCATGTGCCCCGTCCCATCCTGCAATTATGCCTGTGTTCCTCCTTTTTTCGATAAGCTCAGCCAACCAAATCTTAGAAGGTGAAAGTTTTGTTGCCTTGTCAATTCACTGCTTATTGCACAAAAATCTTCAACTACTTGGGTCATTAAGAGTTAAGACCTACCGGATTTTATTTTATTATTTATTTATTTATATATATATTTTTATATAATCTATTTATTGTCTGGAACATGAAGTTCATTTTGCTGTTCTTCTTCTCTGTAGGGTTAAATGTATACAATTTGAATTGACACATAGTTATCTATAATGTTTCTCTATGGATCAAATGTCTAGAATGTCCCTTTTTAATGACAAAACAAAGGAAACTTGCGTGCCAAAACTAAATTAACTAATTTCAAGTAATGGTTAACTAAGCACATTAAAAACTGTCACAAAAAGGCACAAGCGTTGTATTCCTAAGACCAGAGTGGGTATAAGTTCTAACGTTTGCTATGAATATGCGGTATAACTTGTGTCACCTGTTACCCTGTGCTGCTGTAACATGCTTGCACCACACATAAGTGACCATATCTAAAACCTATGTTCATCAAGCATTATTAACATCTTATGCAGAATTATGGCATGAATTATAACTTCCATTTTAGTTTAGCTTTAGAATGTTTTAATGAATCTTTCCATTGCGTTACACCTAATTGATATTTTTATAGGCAGTAATGTTTGCAATATCTTTTTAGTAATGTAGGTTTTTTTTCATGATTTGTAAGTATCTGATGAACAGTTTTCAACGTATTCCAGATAACAATGTCTGCAGTTAGAGAATGGGCTGCTTCTCAGGGTAGTAAACTTTCTGGGGTATATTTCTATGCACTTCTTCTATCATCGTCTTTTATTTATTACTGGTAACTTTTATCTCAAGCCTGTTATGAAATACTGCATGATTTTAGGCTGTTGCTGTAAATAATTTGGGAAAGTGGAAAACAGCCACACAAATGACTTCGTTAACCATTCTTCTCGCCATTAGAGATCAAAGGTTCGTATGCAATCCTCCGCTCTTCGCAGTTCCCAATTCCTGATTTGTATTATTCCATCCATCCTATTCGAGCTGTAGTCATCATAAAATTGCTCAAAGAAAATTTTCTATAGATACAAGCAGAACAAGTCAAACAGGTTGTAATTGCTTAAGGTTTATTCCACATGCATGATCACTCCCAAATGGTATCATATTTATTAAAAAAATAGACTATTATGTTAACATTGTTTTGTAACTATTTGTTGATGAACCAACCCAGGTATGCCCGTCCGGTTCTGACATGTATTGATTACCATATTAATTAAAAATATATGGTGATATTAAAAAACGAGTAATTAGAATGATTTTAGCATCAATGATTGACCCCTTCAATCACAAATATGCAGTTTTACAGAGGTAGGGTTACTGGGAACATCTGGTGTCGCTTTGCTTTACGTTTCAGCTGGGCTTGCTTTATGGTCATTGGTTGTGTATATGAAGAAGATATCAAAAGTATTGCTGATGTAACAATTCTTAAAAAAAATCCTTGCGCCGCTTCATTGACCCGCATTACACCGGAAGTTGCCGTTTTTACTCAAGATCTCTTATATCTGCGATACTATATGCTATAGATTTCCTTTGGTATTTCCAATGTCGATTTGTTGTCCTCATATTGATGTTTTTGTTCTACCGAGGAAAACAACATTATATAAAACGAATAATTTTTTGTCGTCTGGGAAATTAACCCTAAATATGTTTATTATTTGGTATGACCTACAATCCACATTTTCATGTATTGATACTTGTAGATTGGTATGTTATTAACAACTGAATTCCTCCACTCTACGCTTACCTGTAGATAAATGTCATGTTCTCAACGTAGTTATTTACATAACAATCATTGGAACTGATATTTGAGTTTAACTGGGTCGTGGTTTCAGTTGACAGGAAACACAATTTGTCTCAATTTTTGGTTTGCTACTTGAATATGTTTAAAGATAGAACATGTGTTGGTTGCCTAAAATATAGGAGTATTATACTGGATTGTGAAGTTTATTTTTGAAACAACAAACGCAATATAATAAATGGAATTCTGAAGCAAGTTTTTAATCTATGCAAACTTCAAGCAATCCTGAAAATCACTTGTGACCTTGTTATATGTTCCATTTGTAATGGTTTTTGAGTGCTGTGTTTCGAAGTGACTGATATGTAAACTAAGAAAAACCAATCTTCTGTATCGACACACACACGTTAATACACGTCAGTGGTAACATTTCATCACCCCGTTGATTCACCATCAAAGAAAACAACAGTACTTTTGTCATGCAAACAATTTTTGTGTTTCAACGGCTTAAATCATTTAAGTCTTGCTTTTTCCATGGTGGGTTAATGACAAAACGAACATTATAACGTGAGTTGAACAAATATAGCTGAACTTAAAAGCATAATAATAAGCAAAAGATTTAGCACAAGGAAGTTCTAATCCTGCAAGCTACGCTACCAACGACTATTAGCAACCTATTACATCAATTGGGGGAACACCGAATCAATACAAGCATTGTACATAGGATCGGCTAACCACAGTTTAGCAAGAAACTGATATGATGATGTGAGCCTGTGAACTTCTTCCATAAGCCATATGTTAGTTTCAGCTTTACATGGATGAATGATGGTGTCTAATGGTTCTTCTTTGATGGCAGCATCATTTCTCATTTGATCCCATTCTTTTACGCGAACATTGGTGAGGTAATGAAGTGGCTGTCGGTACATTTGTTTCATCGATTTGGCTAAACCACTCCATGAGGTGAACGATATGATTGAGTCACGCTGCGCTGGGATTGGGATCTGCTTCATGTATTCTTGATACATTTTTGCACTTTTCTCCAATAATTCTGTATCATAATAATGGCAAATCAAAATTTGAACTTCAATGTCTAACTAGTCTAAATACTTGCCTGTAACAAAACACATTGCTTAATTTATCTCCTTAAGACTAATGATTCTCTACTCCAATCAGTTGTATTTACCAGAACATCATACTATTTTGGTTTTTGGCATTCCTCCAGAAACATGACACTGGAAACAAAGGGAAATTCCTATTATGTAATAGCAGCCTATTTAGGGGTGTGTTTGGATGTGTGTTTTGAAACTGACTGTGATATTGAATAGTCACAATCATATAATCAGCTGTAATACAGCTGAGTATGTGATATGAGAATAATGCGATGACAGTTGGATATNACTCTACGCTTACCTGTAGATAAATGTCATGTTCTCAACGTAGTTATTTACATAACAATCATTGGAACTGATATTTGAGTTTAACTGGGTCGTGGTTTCAGTTGACAGGAAACACAATTTGTCTCAATTTTTGGTTTGCTACTTGAATATGTTTAAAGATACAACATGTGTTGGTTGCCTAAAATATAGGAGTATTATACTGGATTGTGAAGTTTATTTTTGAAACAACAAACGCAATATAATAAATGGAATTCTGAAGCAAGTTTTTAATCTATGCAAACTTCAAGCAATCCTGAAAATCACTTGTGACCTTGTTATATGTTCCATTTGTAATGGTTTTTGAGTGCTGTGTTTCGAAGTGACTGATATGTAAACTAAGAAAAACCAATCTTCTGTATCGACACACACACGTTAATACACGTCAGTGGTAACATTTCATCACCCCGTTGATTCACCATCAAAGAAAACAACAGTACTTTTGTCATGCAAACAATTTTTGTGTTTCAACGGCTTAAATCATTTAAGTCTTGCTTTTTCCATGGTGGGTTAATGACAAAACGAACATTATAACGTGAGTTGAACAAATATAGCTGAACTTAAAAGCATAATAATAAGCAAAAGATTTAGCACAAGGAAGTTCTAATCCTGCAAGCTACGCTACCAACGACTATTAGCAACCTATTACATCAATTGGGGGAACACCGAATCAATACAAGCATTGTACATAGGATCGGCTAACCACAGTTTAGCAAGAAACTGATATGATGATGTGAGCCTGTGAACTTCTTCCATAAGCCATATGTTAGTTTCAGCTTTACATGGATGAATGATGGTGTCTAATGGTTCTTCTTTGATGGCAGCATCATTTCTCATTTGATCCCATTCTTTTACGCGAACATTGGTGAGGTAATGAAGTGGCTGTCGGTACATTTGTTTCATCGATTTGGCTAAACCACTCCATGAGGTGAACGATATGATTGAGTCACGCTGCGCTGGGATTGGGATCTGCTTCATGTATTCTTGATACATTTTTGCACTTTTCTCCAATAATTCTGTATCATAATAATGGCAAATCAAAATTTGAACTTCAATGTCTAACTAGTCTAAATACTTGCCTGTAACAAAACACATTGCTTAATTTATCTCCTTAAGACTAATGATTCTCTACTCCAATCAGTTGTATTTACCAGAACATCATACTATTTTGGTTTTTGGCATTCCTCCAGAAACATGACACTGGAAACAAAGGGAAATTCCTATTATGTAATAGCAGCCTATTTAGGGGTGTGTTTGGATGTGTGTTTTGAAACTGACTGTGATATTGAATAGTCACAATCATATAATCAGCTGTAATACAGCTGAGTATGTGATATGAGAATAATGCGATGACAGTTGGATATGCTTCTGCGGTTTGAGCTTGAAATCATTGTTACGACTTCAATTTGCAACACTCGTGATAATTAACTTATAACACATATCCAAACACCCCTTAGATTAGAAAACGTAAACCTCAATCGCCACAATGGCTAATATGAGATATGCTGATTTGCGAAATGTGTTAAATGATGACATTAGGTTCACTTTTTAACATTCAAGTAAATGCATGTCCAAAAGAATACCAATATCCAAAATGGAACAAATTACCTTCAGTTACTACTACTTTTTTGGCAGGACTGATAAGTGGAGCCTCAATTTTTGGTCGCTTAACAGCAAGATTATTGCTACCATTGGATGGAGAAGGTTCATCATCATCATCTGATGATATATCCAAAGGTAATGGATCGGACCTCTTCATAGTAAATTACATGCAACCTGGAGATAAAAAATGATACTACATAAGATAGGTAGTGAGTTGATATAACTGATACAGTAAACCGCAAAATGAACAATGGTGGTGAATAAAAACATACATAACTAATCACACACGCATTTGATGGTTAAGAACTGCTTGAATATTAAGCACATCATTGATACAATTCAGCATCGGCAAGGACAATACTAGTATACTTCCCACAGGTGGTGAAATGGTGGGTTGGTAATGGGTCAGAACGAGCTATAATGCAACCAGTAGCATGCTAACATCTTAGTTTTATTAACAATTCTTCAAATACACACCATATTATAATTTATACGTCTTCTACAGAATTCAACACCCAATTTTAGTAAATTTTCCATGCGCCTATCTAACCTAATCAATCAGTCAAAGTGTCAAACTATGCAAAACGTCAAGACCAGAAACACAGATGAAAAACTGAGAATTACACACTACTAACTGAATTCCAAAACAAGTTAGGATCTATACGGGAACGATCAAAATGGACTGTTTTTTAAGAACAGGTAGGCCGATACATAGCAATAGCATAAGGGCATCACCTACATAAAGACTATGCACAACGAGTGTTTTCATGTGCTTCTTTCGAGTCACATTTTCTCAAAATTGGTTCAGAATTTGGGTAAAAGATATACTTATTAATCTTGTATCCCACAAATCTCAAATTTAATCGATGAACCATTCAGGGCTTTATAAAAGCGACCAGTTTGCATCACAATGTCTGTAGATGAGGTCCTAAAAATGCAACACAAACTCTACATCTTTTATTTTTTATAATAGCTTTATGTTACGGAGAATACACAGGGTAATTTACTAATATGTCAAATTTTACTTATTAAATCACTTCTATAACGATAAACAATTAAATCTTAAATCTTGACAAACTATATCGCCAATAAATATACATTTACATAGCACAAGTGAACTAAACTAGAAGCTAAAAACTTACAGCCTAAAACCCCTAAATAAACCTAATTACCCACAAGCGAATAACGAAATGAAAACCGAACAATTCTGTTCCCAACCCATTAAACCAAAGTCACTAAACATGCAATCTTTATAATCATTAAAAACCAACCACATTAATAAGCACAAAAAAAGTCATTAACTTTAAAACATAACAAAGCTAAATAACCTAATGCCCTCTATTTCATTTAAATCATAAAATGTGTCTAATAACATAAACTTATAATCATATAATTCATCACGTTTATCTAAAATAAATATGCAAAAAATAAAGGAAATTAAAAGGTGAAAATTAGGGTTTGACTTACAGAGAGTAAAAAAGGGCTCTGAATAATATTTGGGGAAAGGTTTCTCTCTCTAAAATTTTAAAATGGCAATGAATTTGGGGAAAACTTAAAAAAGAGGGGAGGTGACCCGGTTGAGTTTTATGGAATATGGATCTTCTTAAGATAATCCGTATATTTGTATCCGGACCCGAATTTAATTTTTATGCAAAGTTATAAATAGCGTGAAGCGTGGCGTAGCGGCATAGTCAAGCCTTAAGCTTTCGTGTGAGGTGTTGTGTCATAGCGTTTTTAAGACGTGATTCAAAGCGGCAAAAAATATTTATAGATATGTTAATATTAGTTAGCTAATAGGCTTAAAACTTAGTTATGAATTTACTAAGCCCGAATAAATACTTGTAAATAAGCTCAAGTCTAATAAATCTCTTTAAAAATATTTAAAAAAAAAAATCTTAAAAGCTTCAAAAAAAGGCACCACGCCTTGCGCTATAGCGCGCTTTATCACGCTTTATTGCACGTTACGCCTAGAGATGACGCCTTGACCTTTTCATAACGTGGAAGCCATAATTTGACTTAGCTATTTAAAACCCTAGATTTATGAATTGGGTTGGCTTATGACTTATATATCATGGGCTCATAATTTGACTTAGCTTATTATACTCGTAAACTTCAAATGAAAAAAGAAAAACAAAAGTACATGAACATCGAAAAATGGTGTAATTATTAAATGGGGAAACTGAATGAAAATGTAACTAATTTATCATTTTTGTTTTGTTGTGAAATCATCTTTATTTTTTCTTATCGTATACAGTATACTTTTGAATTCTTATTAAATAAAAGATCATTTGAGGACCAAACTTTATCTACATACCAAGGGATCAATCCCACCCTTCATCTTCATCTCATCCAATGGATGAGATTAAATTCCCTCTTTACACTAGAAGGGTATTTTTGTCTAATATATATAGATATTTTCTAATAAACTTTCCATTCAATCACACACACACCTGTGTATTTTCTTCGTCTCATTATTTTCTCTCTCTACACCATTAATACAAAAACAATACAATACAAATAGATCTAGATTCGATCGATCTTCACAAAAAACACGAATTTATCTTCTTCGATTCATCAATCGATCATCTTATCATCTCGTTTTTCAATTGTTAACATCAGGTTCATATTCTTCTTGTTATATTCATCCATTTATTTATTATTTATTATTATTATTTTTTTAATTCATGTGAATAAGCTTATGAATTAGAGGAAAGGAGAGTTGTATGAATAAGCGTGTGAATTAGATGAAATTTTGTATGAATAAGCTTATAAGTTAGAGGAGAGTTATGAATAAGCTTATGCATTATTGTGACTTGGGTTTATTGTGATGAATTACAAGCTAACTTATTAGCTTATTTTCATCACATCTTTTTATTTTATCATTTTTAGCTGATTCATGTGAATAAGCTTGTGAATTAGAGGAGAAGAGAGTTATATTAATAGGCTTATGAATTAGAGTAGAGTTAGTGTGAATAAGTTGTATTATTAGGTAGTTTTATGATCTGAACAACTTATTATTTAGCATTTAATTGAATTAAGTTTCTGGTAAAAGCTGATCTAAGCTGGTATGAAGTATATCATATATGATTTTAGCTTGGGTTAATGTGTTTATAATCGAGGTTATTTTGTTTGATGTATCATATGTGATATCACATGTGATATTTCATTTTGTTAGATGTATCATATATGATATCACATACTATATCATACACTCTGTTTTATTTGATATATCATATGTGATATCATATGTGATTTTTTACTTTTTGTCATGAAACAACTTATTTATGTTTTCATTTTTTTTTAATTTTTTGTTTTTTCTTATAGATATGTGCAAAAAATCTAATGACACTGACTTTAAAGAACGACAAGGTATGGAGCAGCTTGTTGGAGCTGCAAAGCCGCTTGTAGTTGTTTAAGGAGAGGAAGAGTTGTTGTTTAACATGATCATCACTAATTTATCAAACCATTATACTTGTTTTTTTCTATTCTAATGCATTTATTTACAAGTGATTATGAATGTGTGCAATAAAACTTTAACAAAATAGATATAATATCGGAAATCACATTTGTAAATGTTTCGCCATTTTTATTTCAATATAAACATCATGACATAATACCAAGAAAGTTAAACCATATTAGCAAGACATTGTACCAATGGTTTACAAAATCGTCCATAGACGTCAAAACTCCATACAGAGATTACAAGAAAAAACGATGAATACATTTTAAACGTGAAATGAAGATTCATTAGCTTCTTCAATGAGCTTCTTGGGCCTTTGGATCCTTTTAATGTTCAAGATGCCTTGAAAACAGCCTCCTCTACACAAATAAGAAGATTTGATTAATTTTTCAAGCACATAATCATATATGATATATTATAATGGTAAAGAAGTTAACTTAGAAGCAGATTATCATATATGATATCATACACACAACTATTAATTACTCACCTACACACAATTAGCTTTTAATTACTCACTAGGAGATGACAGACTTGCTTGTATTTTAGTTTCAAGCACATTATCATATATGATATATTATAGTGTTAAAAAAGTTGGATTTCAAGCAGATTGTCATATATGTTATTATACACAAAACTAACTTTGTAGTACTCACTAGAAGATCACAAACTGCTTTCAAGCACATAATCATATATGATATAGTATAAATGCTTAAAACCTAGCTTATATCATATATGCTGCAGTACATAATTTTTTACAATTTTTTCAGGCAACTTATCATATATGATTTTTCACTAACAGGTCATCATCAACATTTTTCTTCATAAACATCAACATACTCGATCTAAAGCTTACTTATCACTATAAAATCATCAAATATCAAAATATCATCAAAATATCTTCTTTATAAACTGTATAAACACAATAACTTGAACAAAAATCATAATATGTTTATCACAAACAATATAAACAGTAACCTTCACCATTTATACATAGATAATATTAAAATATGCAAATAAAGTGTTTTACACCTGAATTCGTGATGTTAAGCTTGTATTTCTTCTTTTTTTCTTTTACTCGAATCTTCATCTACAAGCTTAATTGTTAAGATTTGTTCTTCAACAACATCATCGACATCTTTTTCTTTAATTTTTTGATGCGATTTGTGGATGATTTTTGATGTGTGTGTGCGTATCTTTTGATTTGTGTAAAAGTATGTGCTGTTTGTGTTTTTAGTGTGTGTAGATGGATAAAGTGGGGTGGGGAAGAAGAATGAATCTGGATGGAGAAAAGGGTAGGTTCATTTTAGTTGGTTGAATAAGTGTGAGGTTGTTAATTTACAAAAGTGCCCCTCCGTGTGTTTTGTTGTGTATTTTTAAGAAACGGTTCTTTTATCTTGTCTGTTGGATGAGATGTAGATGGACGCTTGAGATTTGTCCCTTGGTATGTGAGCATTGTTTGGTTTGCAAAATAACCTCACTCTTCTTATTATTGTATGTATTTTATGATAATTTTACATTCTAATTTATCAACACTCCTATTAATAGGTAGGGTCAAAATAATCATAAAGTACACACAATAGATAAAATTTTGCAATAAGAAAAAATAAAAATAAGTACACAACAAAAGAGAATATGATAAGTTAGTTACATTTTCGTGACTTTTACTATTATTAAATAGGTAATAATTTTTTATTTTTTTATTTTTTATTTTTTTTTAATAATATACTTATATAAGCTCGTCCCTCATTAAATAAATCATAAAGTTTGAGCCTATCAAAACCCTTTCATAAAAAGTCATAAAACTAAAACTTAATCAAACATTTAGTTATATTTATATTTATTATATAAACTAATAAACTCGTAAGCCTTCTAAATAAGCTTAAACAAACACCCTTTTAAACAATTCAACAAACCTAGTGGCCTGTGGGATTGATCTTTCTTTTTTTCATAAAAGGATACCAATTTGTATAAAAAATTAATAATAGCACATGTCTTGACACTTTAATCTCATTTTATAGTGTTGTCAAAGATGTATAATATTTTCATTTTTGAAGCGTAAATGAGTCGAGTTAAGCTTGAGTTTACAGGCTTGAAATTGGTTAATTAAATTTTATAAAAGTGGTTTTCATGCTTGTTTGTTGGCTTGTAACATATTTTACAGGCTTGGGCTCAGCTTTTATGTCTTTGTTTTTGTGATGGTCTTAATTTTACATTGCATATAATTCTTTAAGACGTTAAGTTTTTAAAATGACATATCAGTAAGTCTATTAATTTCTTCCTCTTATTAATAAGGGTTCATACTTTTACTTTGAATTGTCTCAAAATAAGTCATCATTTGATAAAAAGAACCAATTGACTTCGGTCTGTCGAGCAATTTGAGTGGAAGCACATTTGTATACATACATACATAAGAGATGTACGAATATACGCGTACGTAGTATACATACTTATATATATCTATGATGTTTGCTTAATTGTGTTTTTGCATATTTGGTTCGGGCTGAACTTTCTTTAGGTTTGGTTCGTTTCAAACTTTTATATACCAAGTCGATTGCAAGTAGCCAGGTAACTTGTAAAGTACAATGCATAAAATAAGTTGATAGCTCGTTGATCTTTTGTCAAAGTTATCGAACTTTATGTTTCTGCTAATGGATCTTGTGGATCGGGTCATCATATATAGGAGATGGACCGACTTAAGTTTATTTATTTACCTTTCAAACGACATGGATCGACTTGATATAACTATGAGAAAATCGTAAATGGAGATACACATAATTCTCAAGTTTTTATAATATGAGGTATAAGTAATTTTCCCTTTCGTCAACCCATCATGCATAATTCTTGGCCAAAGGACACATGCTAAGGGATAATCTAGGAGTGCTTAAATTATCTCCTTTAATTTTGGAGCTTATACATTTATTTCTAATTGAAAATGGTTGTAAGCTAATTTTGCACTTATGAGTTTATCAGCTTAAGTTTTTAGTACATCATAATCTCTATATGAGTTTATCCAAAACACTTCATTTATGTTTCAACATTTTTATCTTCAATGCAAAAGTTCAACTACCTGGCCACCTCGTCTCTTTTCATTTCCATTCACCAAAGACTGTCGCCATTGTTCTTCACTATTTTCAGTTATTTACCGCACTCCTAATCAGTCCGAATCCAGCAAGAACATACATACACATGTACAGATCCCATTTTTATCAATCTACTGTAAGCCATTCACTCAAAATCGAAAATCGACTAGCATCCATTAAAACAAAAATCATAAAAAGTAAACCATTCACTCAAAAAGCTTCAGACAAGTCTCTTTTATTTCCTTCAAAGAGTGGTATGATGGACGAAGCCGGAAAAATAAAATCATTATTACTTATAGTTCTCATTTGAACCCATTACATGTTTGTTTGATATCTATATACATGTTTTATTAAAATTATAGTAGGCATTATCGAAAGTGATTTTCTTACATTCACATAAGTGGTCAGATAAATATATATCTATATCTTCCTTGAAGAAGAATACAGAACATACCGAAGTATGAGTTGAACATGGTCACAAATTTTCTGCACTATATCATTTTAACATTTTTCGTTGTTGTTCTTATACTTTTTTAGTTTAAAACTGTAAAATTTGTTTCCATGGAGCTCAAGTGCTACTCCCTTATGGTTAAGAAATAATCTGTAGTATGGGTTGGGTTGACCTGTGCCTTTTTATCCATTATTAAAGTAATGTAATACTTATGATTGAAAAGAAACTACATTAGTATAATAGAAATTCAACCCTTTATTAATAAAGTGAATTACAATATTGGATGAAATTACATTAAAAACTTGTGAAACTTTCTGCACATATGACCCGTTTCCTTTTTAGCTAAATATATGATTGTACCCGTTTATCCGGTTAAAATAACAATATATAACATGCAGCTTAAATCAGCCCTTCTATAAGAAATGATCAAAATTGGTATCTCTAACAGATAGTAGAAGTTCCAAAACGGGGTCCAAACCGGGTTTGAAGGGTTTGGTCAAAATGGGTAATCTTTGAATGATCAGGTTGGGTTGAGCGACTTTGGACAATTTATTTAAACTAATATATCTTATTTATAATAGAATGAGAATGATATATGGCAATTTATTCATTAAAATCACATGTTTGACGACTTTGGACCCCTTTGCTTCTTACTACTTTTTGGGTATGACCCATTTGACATTTGAGATAGATGCATATAAAAACTCGACCAATTTATACTACGGCTTATATATAATTCATAACTCTCTTAAGATGTTATATGGTTAATCTAACATTGCTAATGCTAATGTTATTACCATGTCCAGGTGCACACACCCTCGGATTCTCCCATTGCGACCAGTTTTCAAACAGGATATACAACTTCAGCAAACAAAATCCAGTTGATCCATCACTAAACCCAAGTTATGCTACACAATTGCAGCAACAGTGCCCAAAGAACGTTGATCCGAGGATAGCTATAAATATGGATCCCAACACACCAAGAACTTTTGACAACGTTTACTATAAGAATCTACAAAATGGACAAGGACTTTATACATCTGACCAGGTTCTTTTGACACTAGATCAAAACAGACTGTGATCACATGGGCTAACAGCCCAGCAGCTTTCAATAACGCATTCATCACAGCAATGACTAAACTAGGCCGGGTTGGTGTCAAGACGGGTAAAAATGGGAACATCAGGAAAGACTCTTCTGCGTTTAATTAATATTTTATTGAAGTTGATATCGTTGAGCTAGATTGTATAAATTTTTATACAATAATGAAAAGATATAAAAGTATACCAGATAAGCTAATGGCTATGTATGATCAAGTATTCCTTTGTTATATCATAATTCATTGTCCCATTTATTTCTCATTTCGCCCTCAGAATTACTGACTAATAAGAGATAGTAACACTAGCAATAGTAAATCTTACTACTAGAATTGTAAAACTTTAAATGTATGTTAAATTCATTCATACGCAAGCCCATCATGTCACATTATCACCTATTAATGTATACTCGTTTTCTTTAGAAAAAAGAAAACACCCCACAACTTTAATACGTTTAAACCATTTTAATTGCCAATTTTATAGTGTTTTGGTTTTCTGTTTCTCGTGAATATTTGAAGATAAAAATCAAAAAAAATAGACACAAAAAGAATTGCTTCTATATACTGGGAATACTATATTTGGCCATTTAGATTTTATAAAGGTTAGTACAAGTCGAAAACTATCTCAATTCTCAACAGAATAACAATAACAAAAAAAAACACATACACTTTAAATTAATCATGGTTCGGTTTATTCTTATTCAAGTATTAGCTTTCTTGTCACTTTTCATCTTCCCAAACATAGCTTTTGCCAAACTCAAACAGAATTACTACGCAAATATCTGTCCAGACGTAGAAACCATTGTGCGGAAATCTGTCGCGGCTAAGCTTGCCGAAACACCTATCACTGTTCAGGGAACACTTCGTTTGTTTTTTCATGATTGTTTCATTAAGGTTCGTTAATATAATGATTTTGTAAGTTGTTTAGTGGAGTACTTTTTATAATGTGTGTGTTTTTTTTTTTTTTTTTTTTTTTTTTTTTTTTTTTTTTTTTTTTTTTTTTTTTTTTTTTTTTTTTNTCATGGGCTAACAGCCCAACAGCTTTCAATAACGCATTCATCACAGCAATGACTAAGCTAGGCCGCGTTGGTGTCAAGACGGGTACAAATGGGAACATCAGGAAAGATTGTGCTGCATTTAATTGATATTTTATTGAAGTTGATATCATTGAGCGAGATTGTATAAATTTTTATACAATAATGAAAAGATATAAAAGTATACCAAGCTAATGGCTATGTATGATCAAATATTCTTCTGTTATATACTTATATCATAATTTATAGTCCCATTTATTTCTCATTTCGCCCTCAGAATTACTGACTAGTACGGAGTAAAAGATAGTAACACTAGCAACAGAAAAGCTTACTAGAATTGTAAAGCTTTAAATGCGTGTTAAATTCATTCATACGCAAGCCCATCATATCACATTATCACCTATTAATGTATACTCGTTTTCTTCAATAAAAAGCAAAGATAGGTGCTAACCCACAACTTTAATACGTTTAAACCATTTTAATTGCCAACTTTACCGTGTTTTGGTTTTCTGTTTCTCGTGAATATTTGAAGATAAAAAGCAAAAAAATTAGACACAAAAAGAATTGTTTCTATTTACTGGGAATACTATATTTGGCCATTTGGATTTTATAAAGGTTAGTACAAGTCGAAAACTATCTCAATTCTCAACAGAATAACAATAACAAAAACAAACACATACACTTTAATCATGAGTCGGTTTATTTTTATTCAAGTATTAGCTTTCTTGTCACTTCTCATCTTCCCAAACATAGCTTTTGCTGAACTCAAACAGAATTACTACGCAAATATCTGTCCGGATGTTGAAACCATTGTGCGGAAAGCTGTCGCGGCTAAGCTTGCAGAAACACCTATCACTGTCCAGGGAACACTTCGTTTGTTATTTCATGATTGTTTCGTTGAGGTTTGTTAATATGATAATTTGTATGTTGTTTACTGGAGTACTTTTTTATTATGTGTTTTTTTCTGTTGGTTAAAATAATAGGGGTGTGATGCTTCGATTATGATACAATCTAGTGGTTCCAACACCGCGGAAAAAGACCACCCGGAAAACCTGTCATTGGCTGGAGATGGGTTTGATACGGTTATGAAAGCAAAAGCTGCAGTTGATGCTGTCCCGAGCTGTAAAAATAAGGTGTCGTGTGCTGATATTCTCACTATGGCTGCAAGGGATGTTGTCCAGATGGTAATTAAGAATTTTCAGTTCAAGAAAGTATCATGATGGTGATTATATGTTTACATGTAATATGGTGGTGCAGGCTGGTGGGCCGTCATATCCGGTAGAATTAGGCAGATTAGACGGGCTTAGTTCAACGGCGGCTAGTGTGAATGGGAAGCTGCCAAAAGCAAACCAGAATTTGGATCAGCTTAATGCTATCTTTGCTGCTAATGGCTTAAACCAAACTGAAATGATTGCTCTCTCAGGTAACACGAAAACAAAAATGATAAAAATTAGTGATAGTAAAATGGACGGTGCACGGATTCAGTAACGGGTCAAAACAAATTTTTAGTGTGGGTTGGGTTAACCTAAACCCTTTTTGTCCAATCTATAAAACTATATTAGTATTATTACAATAATCCAATAATTTTAAACAAAGCAGATTATAGGTTGTATGTATCTAGCCATTTACAATACAATTTGAGTAACTTTCGACCCATAGGACCCGTTTACTTTTAAGGCTGAATTATTTCAACTTACATATTTAATCTGTAAGATAAAACATAACCTAAACCTGCTGCTAACTACAGTAGTGGTTACTATGTCCAGGCGCACATACACTTGGATTCTCCCATTGCGATCAGTTTTTAAACAGGATATACAACTTCAGCAAGGAGAACCCAGTGGATCCAACCCTAATCCCGAGTTATGCTGCCGAATTGCAGCAACAGTGTCCAAAGAAAAACTTTGACCCAAACGTAGTATACCCCTGGATCCCAGCACAACAGGAATTTTTGACAACATGTACTATAAGAATCTGCAGAATGGACAAGGACTTCTAGCTTCTGATCAGGTTCTCTTCACTGACACGAGGTCAAAACAGACTGTGATATCATGGGCTAACAGCCCAAAAGATTTCAGTAACGCGTTCGTCAAAGCTATGACTAAACTAGGCCGGGTTGGTGTCAAGACAGGCCAAAATGGGAATATCAGGCGAGATTGTTCTGCTTTTAATTGATGTTAACATCAAGTTAGTATCACTTGGATATACGCCGTATTATATTAGTAATTTTTATACTACAATGAAAAGGTATACAAGTATAGGCGCATACCCTAATGGCAATGGATGGTTATGTAAATTATCTGTTATGAAAAGTTATAGCCATTTATTTATCTAACTACGGGGTGATAATACCACAAAACATGCCCAGGGAATACCATCCACATTAAATTGATCTTACACCTTAGTTTTGATACTTATTAGGATAGCTAGCATCGAGGGTTAGGTCCAACATATAAGCCCACTTGGGATTTAACTGTTGAGTGTTGGCTTTAAAAATCACAACGGGTATAGTTATCTACGCTGAATAAGCAAAAACAAATTTCCGATGAATTCAATTAAACCTAATATATTTCACCATGTGATCATCTTGCATGGTCGTATGTGTGCTGCACATTTCCCCCGAGTCTTTTTTTGCAATACAGATCTTTATTTACAACCTTTAAGTTCTCCTAGGAGCCATTTTCGGTCTTTCCAACTAAATAAAATGATTAAAGTCCATCACAATGAAAAGTGACGAGAAAGGTACAGTTGAACTAAAAGTTGTTATTCTATCAGGATTAATTTACCATATGTGAGTAGTTTTTCACATCACATTTGCATTTACAGATTGGGTCGCTGTCTGCATTTGCTCTTTTTTAAAAAGTTCTTAACTTCAGTCATACAAGACCCGTCGTATCACATTATCAACTAATTAAATGAAGAATTTGTGTGCCAGCCCACAACATTCATACGTTGCTACCATATTAATGACCATCTTTATCATGTTTTCATTTTCTGTTTCTCGTTTATACTTTAAGAAAAAAACAATAGCTGGACACAAAAGATTGTTTATAACTTTATATTTTCTGNATATCACATTATCACCTAATTAAATGAAGAATTTGTGTGCCAGCCCACAACATTAATACGTTTCTACCATATTAATGACCATCTTTATCATGTTTTCATTTTCTGTTTCTCGTTTATATTTTAAGAAAAAAACAATAGCTGGACACAAAAGATTGTTTATATTTTCTGAAAAAAATACCATATTTAACCATTTAGTTATTGTTATCAACCTAATTGAATAAAAATACAAAAATGATACTATAAATATTACGGTAAATAAAAATACAAAACAAACGAATTACTTTCCCCATATAAACAAGATTCCAAATGCAAAAAGCTGGCATGGTGAGTGAAGACAACTTCCATTTGCCTTCGCTTTAGTTTATAAAGA
Organism: Artemisia annua; assembly: GCA_014162995.1. Classification (NCBI taxonomy): domain Eukaryota; kingdom Viridiplantae; phylum Streptophyta; class Magnoliopsida; order Asterales; family Asteraceae; genus Artemisia; species Artemisia annua. The sequence continues at coordinate 69,558 of LBNU01033622.1, forward strand.
TTACTGAAACTATCTTAATTCTCAAAGGAATAACAATAGCCAACACATACACTTTGATCATGGGTCGGGACGTCATGTTTATAAATTTTAAAACAGCATCGAGCATATATAACTATTTAAGAGTTTGCAGGAAAAGCTAATGGCTATGCATGATTATGTATTTCGTCTGTTAAAGTATAATGCATCTTCCCATTATATTTATGCTCCTAATAGCTTGCTATAAGGGAACTAATATTACAAACAAAAGGGTTGATTAACAATTTAACATAAGTCATCGACCAAAAGCACCATTTCATGAACATATATGAACTAACAAACTGATTATAATATTAATAACTTGCTCAACTAAAAATAACAAGGTTATCGACAGATCGATCACAGGTAGCAGAGAAATTCAAAAAAGCTATAGATAATGATTGAAAAAGGCCGCTAGAATATTTGTAAGTGGCCAAAAATCTTACAATGTTTGCATAAAACTATACTGTCATTGGACAGCAGCCCTGTCCTGAATAATCAGATCTGAGATGTATATACAACCTACTTGCTTTTTATCCAAAACTTTTGCCGTTCCTTTCTTTTGCATTAGTATCTAACAATGTATTACTGAGACATGAACTCGAGAGAATTTCTAAAACAAATCTTCTCGAGTTTTGTAGGCCAATTTTCTCCTAGAAACTTAGGATTGGTCTCTGTTGCCAGCTGGAAATCCAATATCGACGCAGCAAACCTTGTTCCTGGCTGACGTAAAGACCGTGATCGGGCTAACTCCAAACTTGGTCCTATAACCCTCGTCAAATAAGAAGCGAGTCCGTTATTTAATAAGTTTACACAATCCATAGAGATATACAATCCCTCTGTTTTCAACTTCTCCTTCAATCTCTCCTCCAACGAAACCGTACGCAAACCATTCTGCAACACTTTTGGTTTCCTACTCGAGTGTACACTAACACCAAACGGAGCGGTAATCGTGACTCTTCTATCAGTAACCGCGCTCAACTCCACCTGTTCAACTTCTTTCCTATTGTCACCCCAACTATCTTTCGTTAACACCAAATGACTCTTGTCGGCAACTCCAAGAGGACTCGGTCTATCCTTAAACTTGCGTTCACGAATATTAGGAGTCCGTCCTTATATGCATGATAAGTATAGAAATGATTATATAAAATACAAACCGTGTAATTGAGTTATTTTCCAAACCATGTATTTTAGTCATATGCTAATCGATATGCGTTTTCATTAAATAGAAATACAAAGAAAATGAAAAGGAATGCAAAAAAATAAAAATAAAAATGGTATGTATTGCTTTAATTGTGGTGCAGGTTTAATTTATCAAGGAGTGTAAACTAATTCTTTCTTTCTTGTCATGGACTAGTGGAATGCTTGATGTACTCGATAGTTGCTTGTGGTTATGCAGTATATCTAAATGAATACCCAGAAGGCCGGAATACTTGGAGTTGTTTAAAGTAATTGCACTCGAAACATCAAATATAGCGTCCCAACTGTTGATACTCGCTAATTTATTCAATACGAGGTGCGACTTACACTTTTTAAGGGTTTAATTACTATTGTTGAAAATTATCTTATGGATTTTGTTTTCAGTAAGCAAGGACTTGCATGTTTACGACAAGATGTTAGAGGATAATCTGCTTGAGGATGTTCTGCATGACATTAGAGAAAAAGGCCAAGGGCTGATAAGCATTGGAACGACTTCAAGAAATTGGTGGCAGGAGTGTTGAAGAGATCATATATACCACAGAAACCTTCAACGTATGTTGAGAGATCTGGAGTTGAATTCGAAACAATTAAAACCAAATATGTTCCATATCATGATATTGCATGCAGCAAACATCGTTTACAAAAATAGCTGGCATCTCCCATACGAAAATCGGTTACACAAAATCACAAAACTATTACAGATTACACTAATATCAAATAGAACAATAAGCCTCGAAAACTTCTTGTACAGAAACAGTTCCTTCATGCAACAAAATAAAAAAATAAAAATAAAAAAAATAAAAAATAAAAACAACTAGCGTTTCCTGCGGCGCTTGCTTGCTCTTGTGATCACTTTCACTCTCACTAGAACTTGACGAATCAGATCCTGAACTAGAAGAATCAGAATTGTCTGATTCTGAAGCAGGTTTTTGTTGCATGATAAGTCGAGGCATGTTCTCCAAATATTCTCTTAAGTTCTCATTAATCCCATCGAGCCCAATAGACGTGAAAAAAGTTGATTGAGAATCGTGTGTTCTTTGGGTTGTCGCATGGGAAAATAGACTCAAAATCTGCTTGTTGGGTCACTGAGACGCTCATTCAAGAGACGAATGCAAAGCTATTCAGATAGTACCTGTACCAAAAACCATAACAATCAACTAGCTTCAGCAGCTAATAAGCAATAGTTCCTTCAGTAATTAAACAAAATCCCCTAAGAATGAGAGTAACCAGATGGCTAGGATCAGGTTTTTTGACCAACAAACACTTTTGGCGATTTAATAAGAAAAAAAATTATTATTGAAAAAACTCATCTTTGAAAATGAAAATATGGAGTAGTAGATTGTACGCACAGGTTAAATATAGACTTTAGACCAGCTTTACCTGTTCCCCTTGTTAAAGTAGTAACAGGAATAACTCATCACTTCAATCCAAAAGGTGCATACAAAACTGCCCCTAAGATTTTCAGTTCGTCAATGTGTATTACAAATCACTATATAGCGTATTTACAAAGAAGTGTGTACGTTTGTGCTGCAGTTACGTGTCATAACATAAAGATGACATACGACCTGTTAAATGTTACTCGGTATTTTTCAGAGATTGTTAGTAGACCAGAGTACAAAAACACATAAAATATGTGCATCATATTCAATTGCCAAAAACACACACGGGTACCTTGATCACATGTCATTTGTATGGTTGATACACGTACCGGGTGGCGGCTGGCGCACTAACGCACACACTATTTTTATACCAAGTTGCACAGATTGTAGTAATCTTTTCTGATAGCGGATTTGATAATACCACACGTAGATGCTCAAACTCTACCATAATTATAGTTGCGAAATTGTGGTTAAGTTTTTCGTGTATGAAATGGATGTACATTATTTATTACGTCAAACTTTCAACTTATACATACTCATGGAAGGAAAGTGTATGGGTGTAAGTATAATACTGCAAGGAACATGGAATAGGGGTAGATTAGCAATTTCAGAGTTCTCATTTAAAACTTCTAAGCAAATGTGTTTTATATAGAGTAGAAATGTGAGATAGAGGTGTGATTATAAAACTTGTGAGATAGTCGATTGCGGTTAAATTAAAAAAATAGAACCTCTAAAGTATAAACTCCACGCTTTACTAATGTTACCTTTTCGCATCTCTAACTTAAGTATAAGCTTCTAATGCTTTATTAGAAAAAGTGAATCATCTAAATATAGATACGCCATAAAGAAAGTGTATTTGTACTTTGTTGGACACAAAGTAGTTGGATGAATAAGAGCATTCATTATGCTGATTTATAAATAGGTTCATAGTACGATGGACTATGGAGAGGTTCATACGTTTGCAAATTATAGTGGAAATCTATTTCATGCTTACTTGGCATGAAAATGTTTAATATCTTAAACCTCTTGACAATTTAATGCATTTGAGATACTAGACGAGTACCCGTGCATAGCATCGGGATTTTATAGCGGCAAATTTTTATCATCATTTATCTATACTCCCATTTCCTTAAGAAAACTTGTAACATTAAAAGATAGAGTTATACGTGTATATAAAACTTGTAACATTAAAAGATAGAGTTATACGTGTATTTATAACCTAGTTTCTTTTGCTTTTCTCTATATTCATGCCTCATGTCCTAACCTTTTTTATTGTCACAAAGAAAGTATAGGCAAAAGCCTAAGGTTACGGCATATATATATATATATATATATATATATATATATATATATATATATATATATATATATATATATATATATATATATATATATATATATATATATATATTTTTTTTTTGAACCATTAGGAATTGGTTTCCTTCATAGGTGGTTGCATTGGGAGCTAAGTTTTAAAAAGCTACCGTGATCAATCCAATCCATGGACATCCAAGGGTATCTTTTCCTTCCAAGAACAAGAGGCAACTCATGCTAAAATCTACATCTAATCTAAACTCGATAACATATATGTATTTGAGTTATTTGAGTCAGAATGATTTTAATTGTAACTACTTTATATTGACTTTTGAAGTTCAATTTTTGACACAAAATAAAGGGACCAAAAAAATGCAAACTTCAATGTGATAGGATTTATTAGAATTAACAGGTACCAAATTGATCAAACCCTGGGTTTAGAACAGTTTTCTTGAATACATGCCATGCTATACCAATAATCCATAATCATTCTTCTGTACAAACACATCCGTATGCGGAAAAAAATCATTGGAAGAATAAGGACGTCTTTGTAAAATTTCCCCCTTTTTCATGTTGGTTCAACCATTTAAACGAATCACCCGAAAATAAAGAACTGAACAAGAGAGCTAGAAGTTATCCAGCTACCTCAAGACAATGAGCAAAGCTTTTATATTTCGGCTCCCATCCTATCTCCTCTCGTGTTTTTAAGTTATCCAGTTTATTACCCAAAACACCATCATTGCCTGCACAAGTATCATGTAATCATAAATAAAGTTTTCAAGAACAATTTAGCAAGCACAAATTTAGATCACACAAGCACATCAATTGAATTATTCTTGTTCGATTGACATCTTAGTTAAGAAAAAAAGATGTCAACATTGAAAAAGTGCAAAATCATGAGAGTTTTGTGCTCAATATATCGCTTTTGCCAAGAATAAATCTTTTGTTATGCTGAGTTTACCTGTGAAGCCCACAAATGTCAGATCAAATTTCCCACTCTCAGCAACCAAGTCTATCTCTTGTTGTCTGACAAAAAAATGTTGTTAAATTAGACAATTCCATTTAGATGTGGCAATTTCAACCCATTTACTTATAGATGGGTCAAGTTGAACTGTGTTTTATCTCAAACGGGTCAAATCAGTTCATACTTTTAACACTTTCAAGATTTAAACTATGATTGTAACAATATTTGTTTTAGTAATTGCGATTAACACATCCATTAGTTAAAGCGAAACTCTGAGAAATTAACAAAAAGAGTAATAGTTTGTGAGTCAACCCACCCCCACCCTACTCCTACATTTCCATGTATCAGAACAGACCTGGATACAAGATGATTGTCACAGCCTAAAAATAGACGACTGCGAAGTTTCTTTATCAGTATTGCAACTGAGAGAGAGGCGGCATTCTGTACAGATGTAAACAAGCGTGAATATAATGTATTCACACAATAAAAAATAGGTCCATTCTAGAACACAATAACAAATCTGGTTTCTCAAACACAATAACAAAAAAATAACACTATCGGCATAAACAATAAAACTCATATCCCTCTACTATAAACAATAGATCTAGGACCACCATTAACTACTACGGATCCCTTTCTATAAAATATTTCTGATGCGGATCGCTAATCAAATGGCCAAACTCGAAAACACTTCAAAGGGAAAACACCAAATATGGTTCTTGAATTAAAAACGAATGAAGATGTCTTATTACAGAGAAATAATCAAGTACTTATAGGAATGTTAGAATCACTCCAAAACAATGAATGATTTACATTCCTACACAATACTTATTCAAATGAAAAATAAGTCTACTAAGAAAAGGAAACAAATAAAGCTTTTAAAATGTGATATAACCACTGAAATTAGAAATGTGAGTGCATGGTTTTGCATCAATTTCGAAAGATGAAAAAGTAAGACCAAAAAACCACAAACCTTGTGCAAGATAAATTTTATGTCCGGCCTTCTGTTACTCTTTTGTTTGAGATACAACCAAAAACTAACTGCAAACTACCAATAACCAAAACCACCAGCAAGAACTACCTGAAACCACCTAACCACCAAGAGATGGTGGCGAATTCGGCAGAAGGTGGGCGATCAGGTTATGGTGGCGGCAGTCGGCGGTTGTTCAGGAAGAGAGGAAGCTAATGTGTGTTTTAGGTTACAAATTGAATGTCGTGTAAAAGGTAAAAAGAAGTCAGCCTATTAATGATTCAATATTTGCCTTAAAAAACACACAAGGGTAAAATCGGGATTCACATTAATTCACAATGCAACACATAAGGGTAAAATCGGGATTGACCAAAAGTTAAGTTTTTCACAATTCCACTTTGACCATTTCTCTATTATAAGTAGTTAAGATATGTGATGTTTATAAAGCTTTAAGAAGTTTATGTGCAGTGAAAATAGGTTTTTACAATCAAAAGGTTTAAAATTAATAACTTTGATCAATTATAAACTTTTATAGAGGTCTACCATATACTAAATGCTCTAAGTTTTCAAACTTGGTTTTAAATTCAACATTAAATTGTGTTTGTACTTTGTTGGCGGATAGTAGGTAGTTGGATGAATAATTGTTCAAACTTCGTTTTGAATTTAACATTAAATTGTAACCAACATGAAAGAGACTCATCAAAAATTGAAGAAGTACACGTGTTTGGAAGCTTAAACTTGTAAAATAAGTTCGTTTGTCACGTCAGTTTTTAAAATCTTTTATAGAAAATGCTTGAACTTATCTTTTATGGTGGTTGTTAAAATAAAGCTTAATTTACAACTATTTATTTGTTTCTCCTCTTATGTCATTTCACAACTATAAGTTTAAGTTACAACTAGTTTACCAAGTATATTTTACAATAAAGCTCTAGCTCAAGCTTCGTTCTCACAAGCTCAACTAATTTACCAAAACATACCAGCTTGTAGTACGCCAACATCATATCATTTACTTTCCAAACTTATGACTTCCAATTGCTTCATAATACTTCTTGCTTCTTCTGTTAATCAGCTCCTAACCTTTTTCATATTGGTATGATTCTAAAGTTTGAAATTTCTTCATATTGCTTCTTTTGTTCAACTCTTGTACTTAATTAATAAAAAGGATACACCAATCAATGCCTCCAACAACCTCTCCATAAATAACATTCATTTATAGAGGTAGATATATCTACCCAATGCTTCAATCCCCTTTGTCATTTACATCACTCATTAAAATTAACCAACGCAACTATACCAAAAAAAACACAAGTGCACCAAGTTTTGTGGTGATGGTGGTGGTGACTAGCGTCGGCAAGTGGCGATGGTCGTCAAAATTTCTGGTATTAAGCTCTAGTGAAAATCATAAATTGTTTATGCTTCTATTTTTCGACGCACAAACAAAGAATATAATTTCTTGTTGGAATAGGTGGTCTCGGAAGGTACGTAAAATCATCTCATTTGAGTTTCATTTTACATTTTAATGTTATTGTCATGTTTGGCGAAAGCCGCAACAGTTGTAATTATATTACGTAAATTGTATATAACATGATCTAAAAGTAGCGTTAAAATAGTTGTTTGTTTAACAAAAGTGTTTGTAATTATATTCTGTAAATTGTATATAACATGATCTAAAAGTAGCGTTAAAATAGTTGTTTGTTTAACAAAAGTGTTTGGTAAGGTAGGTGTAGATGAAAAGTAGCGTCGGAATAAGTGTTTGTTTTATAATAGTTTCGGTAACGTAGTTGTAGATATAATTATAATATGTAACATTAAGTAATAGTAGCGTTAAAATAGTTGTTTTTTTATAAATGTGTTTGGTTACGTAGGTGTAGATGCAAAAGTAGTGTAAGAATAAGTGTTTGTGTTATAAAAGTGTTTGGTAACGCAGGTGAAGAACTAAAGATGTAAAAGTAGCGTTAGTATAAGTGTTTGGTAACATAGGTGAGGATGTAAAAGTAGCGTTAAGTTAAGTGTTTGTTTTATAATTATGTTTGGTAACGTAATGTAGCCGTGTAAAAGTACCTTAGAATAAGTGTTTGGTAACGTAGATGTAGCCATGTAAAAGTAGCGATAGAATAAGTATATGTTTTACCAAACACTTTCATAATACAAACAACTATTCTAAAAGCTATTTTTACATCATGTTATCAATAATGAGGATTTCAATTATTTATAACTTGATGAGTCCAAACTTTTAGAAATTACAATTTTTTTTACCTGCGTGTTGTGAATTCCTAGTTTACAGGAAATGAAGAGGATGAAGTAAAACAACAATGCATTGAAATATTTGGTGAAGAACCAAAAATATTGCAAGTCAGGAGAGGTCTATCATCTTCATAGCAAGACACGGAAGGTTTATGGTCAGGACGGAGATGATCTACTTCGTATCAGTAGAACTGAAAGCTTCATCTTACACTATTCACATATAGATGTTTCCTTGCCTTGTGTAGATAGAAAAATGATGTATCCGAACGGCTGAAGTGCCTTGTACTTCATGCTAGAAGTGGTGACAAGCTGATTGATATTTGTAATAGACTTCATATACAATATCTTCCTAGAACTGGGAGTCTTTCTAGAGTGATAAACATAAGGAGAAGAATCCAAATTCACGGTGACCATCAAGCTGCTGAAAAGATCAAGAAACCATCTATTCTTAGCGGGTCATTTCAAGGCCATGAAGTTGTAGTTTAAAAGGTTTTGAAAGAGAAAAATAATGATTACTCGAAGACTTTAGAACTTCACCGAAGGTGTCATGATTTGGATGGGGTTGTCAAACTAGAGATTGATGAAAGCGATGAGGACTATCACTATTTAGCTTTGAAGTCTGTTCGGGTAATTTGGAGCGGGTTTTCTTGTCCAATCAACAGATGGGTATTTTAAAGGAGGAGGCTGTAAAAATAAACATGATGAGGTACGCGTATAGGTGTAGGAACACATATACTTTTGCATATAGTTTTATAATATCGTGATATTTTGTGTGTTTATTTTTGCAGACAGTNCCAAAAATATTTTTGCAGACAGTTGGTTCTTGCACTTATCGAGCTCCATAAAAAGATTATGCACGGTAATTTGAATCCAACGTTCTGATTTTAAATAGCAATTAATAGAATGTATTAGTAAAGGGATTTTTGATCGACTAGTCAATGTAACAATACCCATTGTTCAATGTAACGATACCCATTGTTCATTTCATTACAGCTTACATTTGCATAATTTGATTAATATATAGGTGTTGATGGAAACCGAAGGTCCTTTCATCAACGATTTAAATAGTATAATTTCATGGTCTCTTGAAGAGATTCTGAATGAGGACATCTTTAATGGTAAGGTCTTAATTTCTTTCCGTTTCAAGTTAATATCTATCATTTCATTGAGATTTTGCTCTAAAAATGAAACATATCTTCAAAAAGTACTAGAATGTGAAAAAATATTTTCACTATAACAACTTTGCCTAAATTGAATAAAGATTTTAACAAAAATGATTAAATTACTTCATACATTTTAGAGTAAACTGCAAAAATGGTCCCTGTGGTTTCCTGAGATTGCAAAAATAGTCACTGTGGTTGGCTAAGTGCAGAAATAGTCACTGTGGAGCAAAAGTCGACATCATTTTGGTCCCTGGTTTTAACTGGCGTTAAATAATTCCGTTAGAAGTTACACATTTAGCCCCTGTGGCCCATGACCATTGCAGCGTGCATCATTCTTTCGTCCCTTTTACGTTTTCATCCATTTTTACGCGTTTTCGTCCGTTTTCGCGTGTTTTCGTCTGTTTTTTATAGTTTACTCTACTTTTTTTTTTTTACTTTTTCGTCTATTTATTGACGTTTTCGTCTTTTTTTTTTACATTTTCTGACGTTTGTTTATTATTTCTGTCGTATCTATAGTTTTTGTCCCTATATTTGTTTTAATTTCGTTATTTTTTTTTTACGTGTTCGTCCGTATTTTTTTACCATTTATATCCGTTTTTTTTAAGTGTTTCGTTCGTTTTCTTTACTTTTGCTCCGTATTCTTTACGCTTTTCGTCTGTTTTATTTACGTTTTCATCTATTTTTTTTTATATTTTCTTTTTTTTTTACGTTTGTCGTTCTGTTTTTTAGTTTTCATCTATTATTTTTACGTTTAGCGTTTTTGACGATTTTCGTCCATTTTCTACGATTTCATATGTTTTTACTTTTCCTTTATNATTATTAATGTTGTTGTTGTTATGATTATCGTTAATATCAATGGATATGGTCTTTGTAGGATAAGGAGAGTTGTGATTGTGAGTTTAGACAAATAGACCGCGAGGTTGTGGCTGAGTTGAATCCTTCTCAAAGATGCACTTATTGCTAATGCACTGTTCATTTTAGTTCCTACTACTTTTCTACTTATAATTTACGTACAAGCACCAAGGGCTGTAGCTCAGTTGGTAAAGCACCTCGTTTACACGCGCAATCTTGAAGGCTATATGTAAAGCAGAATATATGTACACATAGATCTTATGTGGACTTAATATGGGGCCCTCCCGGAACAGGAAAAACTAAAACAGTTTGTCAATTTGTTGTTATTGCTACCGAAGATGAGAGTAACAACATTATTGTGTGCACCAACCAATGTTGCTGTTAGACCTTTGTAAAACATGTTATTTGTATGCTAGTTTCTCGTTCTAATTTGGATACGTTGTTACTAATAGAATTTCGCCCGTTTGGAAAATAAATAGGCAAAAACACACATGTCAAACTTTTGGTCTACAAACTCTAACTGTCTTGAAAGCAGCATTTTGACCCACTTGTCTTTCTTACAAGTTTATTTAACAGCAGATTTTATTAAGGCTCTAGCAAGAAGCTAGAGACACAAAGAACTACAAAATATATCACAAGCGATGATTTATAATCCAGTCGGTCCACGAGGGACTAACATTTTATTAAGCTAATTAGTAAAATTTACTCTAGAGAATCCTTGTTTCCAAAAGCTTATATTACTCCAATTTAGCCCTATTTTTGTTAAAATGATTGGCAACCAACTAACTAAGTGGCTTAATTATCATATCGAAAACTCAATCTTGATGTTTTTTCATTATTGACAAGGCGTGCAACTTACAATGTTGTTTTCATGCATGTCACTAGTGTTGCACTCTTTGGCTTATTATAATACAGTGGTATACTATTACGGAGTACTATTGTTATATGATTCTGTTTGTGTTTAATGTTTTTGCAGGATTTTAATGAAATGGAAGATGTTGGAAATGTGGATTTGTGCTTCTTATTAGTTGCTGCAAAAACAGTAGCCAACAGCCTTGAATAATATCTTAATATATCTATTAGTAAAAAGCTCTCGATACGTATTTCCTTTTATAGACTTTATAAGCAGTATGTTCGATTTGATTAGCAACATATTACTTATGAACCATATCCATCAGTTTCAAACCTGAGTTTAGCTTCTTGCTCACAACGTTTGGTAGCTTTATATGCATATATATGATTGTTATATTCAGGTGATTTATTTAAAAAACTTAGGATGTGTTTAGTCATAGAAAAAGTTCCTTAATTTTCTATCTTTTGGTTTGCTTCTCCACAAAAATGCTTTAGAATGATATTATTCTTTTATGCATATGATAGTTATGTAAAACCTCTATAAATTAATACTCGATAAATTAATAATCTTGATAAAATTAATAATATATCCAGTCCCAACTTGGGATCAGTGTAAATTTGGACACTAATCGATAAAATAATAAGATAATAATTTTTTTGAAACCCCAGTGTATATATATTGGTCCCAACGAAACTATAAATTAATAATCACTAAAAAATTTCACAATTTCTTCAATGTCTTGAACCTCATAACATTCAATTGTATACATTAATTAATTTCTTCAATGCATGGAATTCATAAAATGTTAATTGAAACTTGTTTTTCTAACTTATTTTTCAACTATAATTAGTATAGATTGTAACTAGTATATTAGACTTGGAAATTCAAAGGTAATACGTAAAACATATTTAAATTAATAAATTATTAATTTATCGATATAATAATATCTCGGTAAATTAATAAAATATCTCGGTCCCAACATCATTAATTTATAGAGGTTTTACTGTCGCCGACCATACTCTGCCACGAAAGAAATCATATCAACAATTAAATTTTTAGCTTGCATCAATCTTGGTTGGAGTTTGAGCATAATTAGCTTAGATTTTGATTTCGTGTTTTGAAGTTTTAGTAATGCTTAAAGCACCAATTTAATGATCACGGATGTATATATATTAAAGGTTACTGAACCTTTGCTGCCTTATTTGGTGACATTTCTCATCATTTGTCGACACATCTGCTATATGTGTGTGCCTAGATGGTATCTTACGAGTTACGGTGAAAAAAACCAAGCATCTCGAATGACCTTATGTTTTGCCTTTCATGGAAAAAGAAACATATATTTTGGAAGCACCACCTTGGCAAAGGTTTTAAAGGCGACCAACTTTGAAACATTTTATGAAAATTAAACTTAAAACATTGTTTTCCTTAATAAATGACTGAATATCGTCTATCGAAAATCATAATTATTGGAAAAAAGTGGAATCCTCCAAATATAGATACACTATAAAGAAAAGGGATGTGATTTGCACACTCCTTATTTTGATCCGGACACTCAGTGTACAAGTTTACAGAGTACACTGTAAACACTATGCAACTATGTTATACACAAAATAGAGTGTCCTAATCAAAATCTTGAGTGTGCAAATCAATTCCCTAAAGAAAGTGTATTTGTACTTAGTTGGACAGAGAGTAGGATGACTAAGGGTATCCACTATGGTGGTTTATAAATAGGTTTATAGTATGATGGAGAGATTCGTACTTTTGCAAATCATAGTGAAAACATATTTCATACTTACTTGGCATAAAAAGGTCTAACACCTTAAACATCTTCACAATTTAATGCATTTGAGATATATGGTATGTTTAAAAAGTTTATGTGTAGTGGAAATAGGTTTATACAATCAAAATGTTTAAAAATTAATGACTTTGATCAATTCTAAACATTTATAGATGTCTATCATACTGGATGCTCTAAGTTTTTTTAACAGCAGATTTTATTGTTAAGGCTCTAGCAAGAAGCTAGAGACACAAAGAACTACAAATATATCACAAGCGATGATTTATAATCCAGTCGGTCCACGAGGGACTAACATTTTATTAGTAAAATTTACTCTAGAGAATCCTTGTTTCCAAAAGCTTATATTACTCCAATTCAGCCCTATTTTTGTTAAAATGATCGGCAACCAACTAACCAACTGACTTCCTTCTGTTTCATATCCAAAACTCAATCACGATGTGTTTTCATAATTGACAAGGCGTACAACTTAGAATATAGTTTTCATTAATGTAATCAATGTTGCACTCTTTGGCTTATTATATACAGTGATATACTATTACAGAGTTAGTATTGTTATATGATTCTGTTTATGTTTAATGTGTTTGCAGGGTTTTAGTGAAATGGAAGATGTTGGAAATGTGGGTTTGTGCTTCTTGATGAGAAATAACTATAACCACACATTTGCATGATAAGTCGAGGCATGTTCTTCAATTAGATGATAAGTCGAGGCATGTTCTTCAATTAGATGCATCCCTAATCTGTTGGAAATGTTGGAAATGTGGTTTGATCCTAAGTCCAAGCAGTTTAATAAAATACGTATCAAGTTTTTATTAATTTACGAGTCTTGTCGATTTCAGGTAATCTGTTCAAACGTCTAACACTACCAATATTTTTTTGCCAGAAACCTTCAACATATGGAAAAAGATCCGGAGTTGAATTCAAAACAATTAAAAACAAATACGTTCGATATCATGATATTGCATGTAGCAAACATCGTATACAAAAATATCTGCATCTCCCATAAGAAACTCAGTTACACAAAATCACAAAACTATTACAGATTACGCTAATATCAAATTGAACAATAAGCCTCGAAAACTTCTTGCACAGAAACATTTTCTTCATGCAACAAAATATAGAAAAAACTAGCGTTTCCTGCGGCGCTTGCTGCTCTTGTGATCACTTTCACTCTCACTGTCGCTGCTGTCACTCTCGCTAGAACTTGACGAATCAGATCCTGAACTAGAAGAATCAGAATTTTCTGATTCTGAAGCAGGTTTTTGTTGCATGATAAGTCGAGGCATGTTCTTCAAATATTCTCTTAAGTTTTCTGTAATCCCACCGAGCCCAATAGACGTGAAAAAGTTGATTGAGAATCGTGTGTTCTTTGGGTTGTCGCGTGGGAAAATAGACTCAAAATCTGCTTGCATCGTTGGGTCACTGAGACGCTCGTTCAAGAGACGAATGCCAAGCTGTTCAGACAGTTCCTGTACCAAAAAACATTACAATCAACTTCAGCAGCTAATAAGAAATAGTTACTTCAGCAATTAAACAAAAACCCCTAAGAATGGGAGTAAAAACCAGATGGCTAGGACCAGGTTTTTCTGACCAGCAAACATTTTTGTCCACTTAATACGAAAACAAGTTATATACAGAACTCATGTGGTTACGTATAATCAGAATTAGAACATTATTAAAGAAACCCGATCTTGGAGAATAAACATATTACTAGTAGATTGTACAGGTTAAAACTAGATTTTGGAACTTGACCTCTCCTCCTTGTTAAAATAGTAACTGGGATAGATAGTTATCTGCACGACCAGGTCTAGGTAGGAAGAAATAAGCTTATTAGCCATATTTTAGGCTTTCTAAGGCTGCACAAGCTATTACGCTCCAACTTTACAAGACACTCTCATAGAATGCATAAATGGGCACAGGTTGGGTTGACCCTAAAGATACTCTTTGTGTCCATTTTTCAAGGAAAAACTATATATAATTATTGCACGAAGTATGTTCGAAAAATTATCACATGCTAACCTCAATCTTTATAATATGATTTCCTATATTGTACACGTTAAAAAATAGCTTTGGGCAACTTTCAATCCATTTCACCCGCTCCCTTTTTAGCTAATTTAATTTGCCCTTGGGGATATAATACAACCCTAATCAACCCGATCCTAAGTAAATTACAAAATAGGTTAAAATTTCCACCACTAATTCCGATTACTAGAGCATGGTCAGTAGTGCTTAACATAGTTTATCAAGGTAGATAAATCAATTTCCGCACTCTTTATCAATCAAAAACAGAATTAAATATTCTAATCCAGTAAAGGCAGATTTTAAATAAGCTGAAGATAATTGAAGAGAAGTTATTAAGACCATTACCTGGAAAAGAATCTTGATGAAAATTCGGGAAGATGAAGTAGTGTCCTCCTCAGTCAACCGAATATAAGCCAAAACATGCCAAGGCAAGGCATCAGTCCCAAGTAGATGTGCAAAAAACTTGGCCACATTCCTCAGCTTATTTGTCTCAAGTCTATGGATCATAGAATACTGCTGAACAAAGCACTTCTCAAAGTTTTCTTGGTGAACTTTGTTGATCATGCAAAACCGTTGGCCCAAAAGACCATAGTAACGAAGATAAGTTCTTTCCTGGCTACAACACTCCAGAAGCATTATACACAGTTCCATCTGCATGTGCCAAAAAAGCATATGTAAATCTTTTAAACAAATAGAAATGTGTATATCAATACATATTAAAATATAAGCATATGCACGAAAATTACGTGTACAGAAATCTATGGAGCTCTTGTTACATACCTCTTGTCCTGGTTCGAGTTTAATTTTCAGAAGCTTATGACCGGCTTCTTCAAAATCAACACTAGACATAATTGTTAAGTATATAGTTCTCCGAAGATTCACAAGATTTGTTTCTGTTTCATCTCTGATCCTCATTTGCTCTTCATCCTCTTCTTCTGAGGATTCATCCTCGTCATCATCGTCATCAGAATCCTCATCTCCATCCTCTTCTTCTTCAGATTCATCACCAAGCAAGCTTTTCTTCAACTCTTCATAGCGCTTTTCGTTTTCAATGAAATCAGGATCCATCTTGAAAATATCTGAAATGCACAATAACATCCATTACAACCCCATATTAAAAATTATTGAAGCACTATTCATGTATATACGCAAATACCTAACGCAATCTCAGGATCGATCTTATCAAGAAGAGACACTTCATGAGTTATTTGATCTTCAGACTCAACAAGGTCCAACTCTGGGCGAACAGCTGGATGGCCCTGCATCACATAAGTATACAGCGTCAGTCGGTACACAGCATATGAGACGGAAAAAATATCGTTAGTGTGTTAGGTAATATATGATGACATGTCTGCAGAATAAAAAGATTTTAACCTGGAACTTGGCCTTTCTTAATGCAAAGAGACCTTCAATTAAATACTGCACCCTTTTGTCTATCTCTCCCTCGTGAAGAATTCCACGAAAACGCTCAAAGATAGCTAAATGAAAACCAAACATAACATAGGTCAGATGATGTCAATGAGAGAATGATGTTGACTATAGTCGCAAGCATGTACTGAACATTTAGCAATCACAGAATAAGGTTCCAATCCAAGAACCCAACATTAAAATTTATAAAAAGGTTCAAGATTTGTGTACAAATTCCTCTCAAACCCATTTATGTTTCTCTGAATGTATATTCTGTTAAATGTAGTACAAAATTTCACAAAATAAGGTTCTTATCAAGGCTTTCCAGTTAATATCATAGACGTGTGTATTATGAAAAAAAAAAATCCTACTCGTATCTACTTATTTTATGGGATCATGCAGATTTAGATACCTTTTCCTAATCGATAACCACACAGATTCAACTGGAAAACTAAAAAGAAAACAGAACAGAAAAAAAGCTCTAGTAGCTTCAAAAGTTGCTTATTTCAACAGGCGTGCTTGCTGCTAGGATCGCATCGTGTGAGCTCACACCTAGTACAACACATGAAAAACAGCGTCTTCCTTAAAGAAGAAGAAAACATACACGACAGATGGCAAGTGACAAATCGTCTACAGTAATAGGAAAGAGCAATTGGGCACTATGTATATTAAACATTTTTTACTTAGATTAATAGATAATTTTCTACGATAATCTTAATATATCATTTATGCATTCTGGGAGTCCTAGAGTGCAACAACAATGTAACTTGATCTTACTAACTGTAACCTGTCTGTAAAAGAAAGAATTGTTCACAGATTTTTACAGTCTTGTGGTCTTCCGGGTCTACTCATTAAACCATATTAAACAAAAAACATCATCCTCATGGAAGTTTAATTTAAGTAGGTGTATACAGCTAATAGTGTTTCCTACCAATGTAGTCTACAACTATATGAAACAGGAAAACATTACCAAGTCCAACAATGTAAATGAGTCATAAATAACCAAAGATCACGTTTTGGTCAACAATAAAAATATGTGCAATGAATTTATGCTCTTAGCAAGACAATAAGCGGAAAAAAGATTTAGTATATTCACTCACCATGCAAACCTTTAGGAGATAGATCCTGAAGTATCGAACCACATTCTGTAATAAAACCAACAGCAACTTCCACACTATCATCTGTCGGGTTTTCTAGTAGAGTTGTCAGTAGTTCAAGAGCAATAAGCTCATCAACTACTTGCTGGTTTACCAAATGGGCAATAAACTTAACAGCGGCAAGTAATTGATGCTGCAAAAACACATGGTAACAATGAAATTAGTGACTAATGCAAACCATAAAACACCAAATGTAATAAAAGATATTAAATAAAAATACCAGGAGAAGAATGCAAAGATAATTGTACCTTGTCATTTCGCTTATATGCCCTTTGAAGCTGTAAAATGATCCTTCTAAGCAGCAGGTTTCCCACTTCAGGAAATTTGGTGTTTACAACAGCAACAAGTGCCGCGAAGACGTCTGTAAAACCAGGAGACGCCATCTGAGACTTCATACAGGATCGACAAAACAGACCTCTTCCCCTAATCAAATTCTCAGCAAATAACTCCGGTATAATATTCTTAATATTTGTTGCATTGACTTTGTTGACTAAACCGTTTATACTCTTCTTTAATGCATCCCATGTCATTCTTTGATATTCCATACTGCTTTTGTCTTGAACTTCACTCATCATACGAGCTAACTTAAAAGGTGGAATATACACCCCTCCACTCTTTCCTAAGTTAGTCATGCCTTCTTGCATTTCAGCCAGCTTTTGGAACCGTGGACCTTCATCAACGTTCTCCTTATCTCCATTTAGATCATCCCTACCCTTTGAGACGTCATTTCTTCTTCTATCTTTATGATCACCATTGCTCCTCCTATCTCTCTTACGATCTCGTCTCCTACCATCATCATCACTATCATCAGAGTTCCTTCTATCCCTGTTCCTGTTTCTGTCCCTTCTCCTGCGTTTATCATCTTCTTCACTGCTGTCCTTATTCCTGCCCCTTCTCCTCCTGTCTTTACGATCATCTTCATCGTCGCTCCTTCTACTCCTACCCTTTCTCTCTCGCTTCCTGATTTCACCATCTTCACCGTCACTCTTATCCTCGTGTCTCCCCTTTCTACCACTCCCCCTAAACTCGCCCTCTTCCTCATCACTCTTCTCCTCGGGTCTATTTCCTGTTATCTTAGTTTCACCATCTTCTTCACTCGGATCACGTGACTCACTTTTTTTCCTATCTTCTCTCTGTTTCATGTTTCTCTTATCAGTATCATCCTCATCATCACTACTTACATCCTTACTCCTACGTCTTCTCTTGCTATCTTCATTAGTTTCCTTTTTCCTCCTATCACTACCATCATCAGCCCTTGCATCCCTACGCCTACCTCTTGTCCTGTCATTATCATCTTCATCATCTGTCCCTTTACCCGTGTTTTTATCCCTCCTTTTATCATTATCAACTTCCTCGTCACTGCTTCGATCTCTCCTCCTCCTAGTATCATCTCTACTCATTTCTCGTCTCCTATCATCACTCCTCCGATCCCTATCCATGTTCCTATAACGATCCCTTCTACCATCTTTATCCTCTTCATCACTTCTATTACTAATCCTCCTATCCTTACCATCACGTTCACTCCTATATCTATCACCGTCTCTTCTCCTTCTATATCTGTCTTCATCATCGCTTCTATCTCCATTTCTATCCCTTTGTCGCTCCATCATTTACCAACCTCCTTGTCACTAAAACAATAGCAGAAAGTCAATCAGTACCAAGTCAAAGAGAATGAGGTTACCAAATCATGTGATTATACCAAAATTAGAACTAACATAAACTCCATACAAAACTTCTACCGATTATCAACAGCCAGAATCTACCTTAAAGCTTAGCCATATAAAAAAGTAACCAAAACTCTATTTGACGGAATAGCTCCATAGAAAATTTATCACAACTATAAAATCACAAGCAAAATTATTTGAACATACATCACAAAATAACATTCTAAAACCTGCCATGCAGAATTCAGAAGAGCATAAACTTTCGCTTTCATCAAACAAAACAGTGCACGATAAGCTACGGAATGCTTTTGCTACATTCGTGTGTTTAAAACTAATTAGCATTTAGCTAAATCTTTCCCAAATACTAAACGATGACTCCATGAGAATCCATTCAAATCCTATGAGGGTGTTTTGGATTGCTTATCTTTGTTGCGTACGCTACTCCTTATAAATAAGCACTTATAATAAGCAATTCAAGAAATACCTTTTTAATTTGCTTTATGCGTAACCAAAAATTACTTTTATGATTAACAAAAAGTAATAATAGTTTAATCTCATTTACGCCTTTTTAACTAAGCACGTCCCAGCCGACTTATTGAAAACTACTCATTTTGCCAAATAAGCGCAAACACCTCAAATAAGCAGATAAACAGAAAATACAAGCCGCAACGATTAAACCGCGATAAAATCGTACATCGCGTGAACGATAAACTAACTGGACAACTGCAACAAACCCTAACATAAACCCTAAAAAACAAAAGGTTCACATTACTCGCATAAATGGAGCTAATATCGATACGATTGTTAAACCACAACTATACATAAATAAAACTACACTAACAGAATTAAAATAATTGAAAAAAAAAAACCCTAAGATAATAATAATAAAAAGGATATGAATCTAATTAAATAACATAAACTCGTATCGATTTATAACTACAAGACGGATGAGATAGATACCTTGTGTGTGTGTGTGTGTTTTAGTGTGTGTGTGTGTGTGTCCGTACGATTTATGGGTTGAGACCTAAATTGGGGATTTGAAAGTTTTTGGGGATTTTGGTGATTTGGAGGCTGGGGGTGAGAGTATATGATGGAGTTATTTATTAGATCTCTTTATATTTATTAGGGCCCGTTTGGTTTGTAAGTGGGATTGAAATTGGATTTGGATTTGGGAAAGGTTTGAAAGAAATTTGATTTAAGGGCCCGTTTGGTTAAGGTGTATGGGAATGAAACTATGACTTTGAAAGTCATTAATGGCGTTTGTTTTGTGGGCCCAGTAATAAAGTGGGTATATCATAGTCATAGATTCATTACACACCAATTCGGTGTCTATGAAATCCATTCCCGTGGGTCCCTCTTTTTTCCACTACAAAACTCAAATATCTATACACTTTTTCACATCATATTTTTTTCATCCAAACATAAACAATCGTAATCATACACTTTTTTATACTCATTGTCATTCTACCTCATACCAAATCCAATACCCATTGTCATTCCTAGCAACAAACCAAACGAGCCTTTAAGTATAGGTTTGAATTAAATGAGAAGAGAGAAAATAAATGATTAATAAGTTTATTTTATATGTTTGTTTAAATAAAAAGTAAGAAAAAATAGAGTTATTTGTGGTTGAGAAAAAAAGGATCAAAAAGAAAAAAAAATCATGATTGGTCACTTTTATGTATCCCCACCAAAATCCCACCTAGGTGGGGTGGAATGACTTTTTGAATCCAAATGTTGTGTCAGTGGGTTTCAAAATTTACCAAACATGGTTTTTGATGATGGTTTCATTCAATACCTAGTTAAAAGGGTGAACCAAACGGGCCCTTAATTTATTTAACTAAGTTTCAAAAGATACCCTTTGAGATGTGATGATTGCTAGAATGAGCGTATGTCTCATCAGTGTGTGTTACTGCCTAGTCGTTTGTTTTATAAAAGTGTTTGGTTATACATTATAATTATAAAGTGTAAAATAAATAAATGAAGTAAGAAAATAAAGATGAATGCTTCTTCGAGTAGAATTTGAAGGTAATGTTTCAAAAAGGTAAACGCTCGTTGTTAAACAAGCTTGTTTTAGCTATAAACGCTAACCGCGTTTCGATCTTTGTGTTTAGCTTGAACTTGTTTAGCAGGGGCGGAACTATGTAGGGGCAGGGAAGGGTCCCGGTCTCCCAAAATTTGCGGCAGCTAGTGTAAATATTATAGATTTTAGGAGTAATTTAGTTGAAGTTATAAAGAAAACTCCGATTCGGCCCCCAAAATAACTTCGGCCCCCCAAAAAAATGTTCAAGTTCCGCCCCTGTTGTTTAGGTTCGGTTTTTTCCGAGATTTTTTTAGTAGATAGTTGAGGCGTTAATGTGTGGAATCGGACTCGACCAAACCAAAGTGGTGAATTCGATTTGAGTTTTTTTTTGTGATATGGTTTTATTTTAGATTAATGAAAAATAATAGTAGTAGTTTTTACATATTGAAATTGAAGGTTTTACATATTTAAATGAAGCGATTTAGCCGATGAATAAGTTGGTAGTTGTTATTGACCAATGTTATAAGTTATAGTAACATATTGTTTATCCAGCTTTCACAAACTATATGTGATGAGAAGGTTACTATGATACTAGTTTCAGTAAGACCAATAACTTCTTTCCTTAAAATGTCAGCGGCAACAATTGACTTGTCATACATCAATCATGTTGAGCAATGGTCATTCCACCTCTCTTACACATTGTTCCATCAAGGTGTCACCGGTTAGCTGTACCGACCACCCATTTTATCACAAGGCTAAGTCGTTTATTATTGTGGTGGAATTGGTCGTGTAATTCAACGGCCGAAAAACTGTCACCCAGGACACTAATGATAATAGTGATCCTCACAGAATCTTGAATATCAAGTTAAGTGCACGCTGAAAGGCTCATCAAGCAATGACAAGAAGTTTCCACTTAACATAATGCCATCTAAACCAACTCGAATTTGTAACAACTCTATATGCTCCGCTAACTAAAACCCACAACTACTTTGTCACTATTACTCCTAACTAGCCATGCCGAGTCTCATCGAGTCTATCTGAATCAATCTTGTCCATTTCCAACCTTTGAGACCATTCTCATCTACCCACTATACCAATATCTAAAAACTGATGGTTTGACTCTTAATGCAACAACATATAAATGTAACAAACAGAAGGCGGTAAAGACAATTTCTGATTTTAACATGTTATTCAAACCTCTTTAACATAAAATCCAACATACAATTACATCAAGAAATAGATTCAACAATCCCTGAAAAATTCATTTCTATCCCTTTGTCGCTCCATTATTTACCAACCTCCTTGTCATTAAAACAATAGTAGAAAGTCAATCAGTACCAAGTCAAAGAGAATGAGGTTACCAAATCATGTGATTATACCAAAAATTAGAACTAACATAAACTCCATACAAAACTTCTACCGATTATCAGCAGCCAGAATCTACCTTAAAACTTAGCCATATAAAAAAGTAACCAAACTGTATTTAACAGAAAGCTCCATTGAAAATTTATCACAACTATAAAATCACAAGCAAAATTATTTGTACATACATCACAAAATAACATTCTAAAACCTGTTATGCAGAATTCAGAAGAGCATAAACTTTCGCTTGCATCAAACAACCAGTGCAGGATAAGCTACGGAATACTTTTGCTACATTCGCGTGGTTAAAACTAATTAGCATTTAGCCAAATCTATCCCGAATACTAAACCATAAATATCCATTCAAATCCTATGAGAGCGTTCAAGATTGCTTATTTTTGATGCGCACGCTACTGCTTAAAAATAAGCACTTATAATAAGCAATTCAATAAATACCTTTTTAATTTGCTTTATGCGTAACCAAAAATTACTTTTATGATTAACAAAAAGTAATAATAGTTTCATCTCATTTACGCCTTTTTAACTTAGCACGTCCCAGCCCACTTATTGAAAACTACTTATTTTGCCAAATAAGCGCAAACACCTCAAATAAGCAAATAAACAGAAACTACTTAAACGGCGATAAAATCGTACATCGCGTGAAGGATAAACTAACTGGACAATAGCAACAAACCCTAACATAAACCCTAAAAAACAAAAGGTTCACATTACTCGCATAAATGGAGCTATATCGATACGATTGCTAAACCACAACTATACATATAAAACTACACTAACAGAATTGAAAAAACCCTAAGATAATAATAAGGATATGAATCTAATTAAATAGCATAAACTCGTGTCGATTTGTAGCTACAAGACGGATGAGATAGATACCTTGTGTGTATGTGTGTGTGTTTTAGTGAGTGTGTTTTAGTGTGTGTGTCCGTACGATTATTTTTGGGTTGAGACCTAAATTGGGGATTTGAAAGTTTGGGGATTTGGAGGCTGGGGGTGAGACTGAAAGTAATAAGATTATTTATTAGATCTGTTAAAGGGGTGTTTGTTTCGGCTTCTTCTTATATGGCGGTGTTATTGCAGTCAGCAGGTAACCACGCTCACTTTTTTATAACTTAGGGTGCGTTTAATATTAGTTTAATATTAGACTATAATTATGAAAGTGATTAAACGTGTTTGTTTAAGATGAGGGGGACTATCACTATTGTAATTAATGATAAATATAATACATACTCCATAGGTATGGATCTTTCATAGGTGAGGGACCCACCACTAATATCAAACTCATACCCATTATCATGTATGTCAGCATACCAAACGCACCCTTATTTCAAAACTTGTTAAGCTTATATTATAAGCCGATAAGTTTAATAGTACTCTATTAATTTCATATATCACTCTATTTTCATGATTAATTTCATGTATACTTAGGGTCCGTTTGGTATAGGGGTGTGGGAATGAGGGTATGAGTTTCATACCATTTGCATTTATTTGGTTGAGGGTTTTGTCAAAGCATTCTTGTGGGACCTACATATAGAAACCCATAGATCCATACCACTTGGACTTGGTGGATTTTGCCAAACCATTCCCGTGGGGCCCTAATTCAACACTAATTTCACTCACCCTACTCTTTTTCTTCATATTTATCAAATAATATTCAAACCCAAATATTTAAACCAAACAACATTCTTTGAATTATCAAACTCATTCCTATACCACCATATTATCATACCAATATCCATTGCGATTCCTATAAGCAAACCAAACGGGCCCTTAAAGTGCAAGTATTGAATGCATAGTATACAATGTTTTTTATAAACGTTTTGATATACATGAATTTCCAACTAAAATGAGAGAGATGAAATTGTCCCTTTAAAATAAGTCAGGTTATGTCATTAGTTTATATACGGTCGACAAGTTTCAAAATAAGTAAAATAAATAAATAAATAAATAAATGAGTTTACGAAACATAAGCCAAAAATCACATAAGTTATAAGCCGTTATATAAAAAGCGGAAACAAACACCTCTTTATATTTAACTAAGTTTCAAAAGATACCTTTTCAGGTATGTTTGTCACTACCGGCGGTTGTTTGTTTATAAAAGTGTTTGGTTACATATATAATTATGAAAACTGTAAATGCTTCTTCGAGTAGATTTTGAAAAGTAATGTTTCAAAAAGGTAAATGCTCATTGTCAAACAAGCTTTTTTAACATTTTTTAGCTTGAACTTGTTTAGGTTCGGTTTGTTTCTAGATTTTTCTTTTAATAGATATCGGATAGTTAGTGCTTTAAATTGAGGCGTTAATGTGTGGAATCGGACTTGACCAAACCAAAGTGGTGAATTCTATTTGAGTTTTTTTGTGATATGGTTTTTTTTTTAGATTAATGAAAAATGATAGTAGTAGTTTTTACATGTTGATATTGAAGGTTTTACATATTTAAACTAGTTATAATACCCGTGCACGCACGGGGGTTGACATAAAAATTTTATCGTGTATTCAATATCGAATATATTGTCTTAAAATATTTTGAACTTTACATCTATTAATTTAGTATAAGTCAAATTTATTTTGCAATAACAATGCGTATTAAAAACGGTCGCAACACCCCTATATTCGGCTATTATTAAAGTTCCAAACACCTTTAAAATAGCAATTGAAATAGTCTCAAACACCATTGAATTCAACTATCATGGCAGTTTCATGCACTCATCAATTCAGCTATTAAAAAACAGTCTCAAACACTTTGAATTCTGCAATTAAAACAGTCATAAAAACCCTTTAATAACTATTAAGACAGCCATTAAAACAATCCTAATCACCACGAATCTAACTATTAAGACGGTCCCAAAACCCCTTAAAAACTTACTATAATTAGTAGAAAATAACAGTCCCAAACTCCAATAACTTAAGCAAGTCCTACTTCAGTAAACCGGCTCATTCTTTTCGCAGCAGATTTTCAAGTGAATGAGACATATTAGTTACATCTCTTTCTAGATCATCATTATTCTATATTACAACAAATTTAAAAGCAATTAACTCATCAAATACTTGTGACATTTGTTTTTTGTTGCAACTTTGGAATAAGGTTAATGCAACACATAACAGTGCCTGAGACAAACGTATTTATATAACGTTAACTTGAGATTATGTGAGTTAGACTTTTAATTATATGAAAATTCAAGAGACAACATGATTTTAAAATTCAATAAACACATATACCATATAAGCAAATTATTATATCAAATATATATTCTAAGTAACCTTCAAAGTAAATCCGTAGTTGATGCATCAGGTGTAGTTTCGGGGGTTTTTATGGTTCCTACTTTAGCATACTTGGTGATGAACTTGTATTCTCAGTCTCTTAGTGTGTCAAGTTCGAATAAACAACGCATAAGGACTAACTGGTATATAAAACATCCTGAAAGAAACATCAATCAGCTAATACTCAAACTATTGGCACAAAACGTACACTTTTTTTCTTCATTTCTTTCGGACTTAACAACGCGCACAATACACTTTCTGCTAAAGTAATAAAAAATAGAAGGTGCAGCCTAACAGAGCATATCACTTGTCAAAATGAGTAAATTAGCTTTGTGACAAAAATGTTGAGATTGATGTTGATGTTATTGTTTAACTTTAATTATTGATATCATGGTGTGCAAAATGTGCGAGTTTAGTAGCACATAATGAGCGTTAATGAAGTTAAAATATGCTCCGTAAAGCTTTTAAAATGTTTTTATGGATATTCATATATAAATTTTAAATAAAAATTTCATGAGTCGTTGTTATAAGTAGAATCGCATATATTTATTTTCATATCACATTAACTCGTGCTTACCATTTGATATTTATATTCCCGTTACTAATAATTTAGCCGTATTTAATATTCAAACCCGTGTACGCATAAATTAAACTTTTAAATAGAATAACATGAGTCCTTATTTTAAAAAAATATTTTAATGGATGATAGTCTAAAACTAACAATATTAAAACTAATTCACATATTTACCAAATTTTGTAATTTTAATGGATGAAAGTCTAATAACCAATACTAATACTCATGTAATTTTAAACAAAGTTAATATTATAAAGTATAAGGGGTATAAACTATAAAGTGTAAGGGGTTATTAGTATTTTTTCTAAAGTTATTAAAAAAAAATGAAAACTTGTAATTTTACACTTAGCTGTATATAATTTATTTAAAATTCAATTACTAAAGTTTTATTAATTACTTCCTCTTTTTTTAAGTTTTTTTTTTCATAAATTTGACACCTATATTTTTATGCATTTTTTTTTTCTTAACCAAGTTTGACCAAAATCAATTTAATTTTGACTTTCTATTGACCAATCATATTGCTCGATTTCGCCTACGTGGCAAAATCGAGCTCTTCTATTGGTCTAATTTTTTTTCCCAATGAGAAGGGTTTTGCAAAAACACTCCGAAATGATGAATTCTTTTATTATATAAAAGATTAAGCGAATTAGCCGATGAATAAGTTGGTTGTTGTTATTGACCAATGTTATAAGTTATATAACATATAGTTTATCCAGCTTTCGCAAACTATATGTGACGAGAAGGTTACTATAATCCTAGTTTCAGTAAGACAATAACATCTTCTTTCCTTAAAATGTCAGCGGCAACAATTGACTTGTCATAGATCAAATCATGTTGAGCAATGGTCATTCCACCTCTCTTACACATTCTTCCATTGAGGTGTCACTGGTTAGCTGTACCGACCACCCATTTTATCAAGAGGCTAAGTCATTTTATCAAACGGCTGAAAAACTGTCACCCAGGATAGTGATCTTCACAGAATCTCGAAATTAAGTACATGCACGTTGAAAGGCTCATCAAGCAATGACAACAAGTTTTCACTTAACATAATGCCATCTAAACCAACTCGAATTTGTCATAACAATCTTTGTAACTAAAACCCACGACTACTTTGTCACTATTACTCCTAACTATACCAATATCTAAACACTGATGGTTTGACTCTTAATGCAACAACATATGAATGTAACAAACAGAAGGAGGTAAAGACAATTTCTGATTTTAACATGTTATTCAAACCTCTTTAACATAAAATCCAACATACAATTACATCAAGAAATAGATTCAACAATCCCTGACAATTAAAAAGTACTTAAATTTATATTATAACCCATTATCATTCCAGAATTTAATTAAAAGGTGGCTAGGCACACACGTTTATTCAGATTCACTACCCCGTGGAGAACCACGATTCACATCATCGTCAACAGGACTCCCATTGTCCCTAGGTCCTGGACTAGGGATTGGGCTGGGAGTCGGGCTACGGCTGCCCCCATTTTTGTCAGCAGGACTTCTATCAATTGGGCTGCCACCATTGTCTTCCACCGGGCTCCTACTCCTAGCACCCTGATCTCTTGGAGAGGGGCTATCTTCTGGGCTCCTGTCAGCAGGTGATGGACTGCGTTTCCTCCCTTTGACTGGTGATGGTGAAGCCTTGTGTCTCCTAGGGCTCCTATTTCTTCTATCTGCACGTNATACATTATAATTATAAAGTGTAAAATAAATAAATGAAGTAAGAAAATAAAGATGAATGCTTCTTCGAGTAGAATTTGAAGGTAATGTTTCAAAAAGGTAAACGCTCGTTGTTAAACAAGCTTGTTTTAGCTATAAACGCTAACCGCGTTTCGATCTTTGTGTTTAGCTTGAACTTGTTTAGCAGGGGCGGAACTATGTAGGGGCAGGGAAGGGTCCCGGTCTCCCAAAATTTGCGGCAGCTAGTGTAAATATTATAGATTTTAGGAGTAATTTAGTTGAAGTTATAAAGAAAACTCCGATTCGGCCCCCAAAATAACTTCGGCCCCCCAAAAAAATGTTCAAGTTCCGCCCCTGTTGTTTAGGTTCGGTTTTTTCCGAGATTTTTTTAGTAGATAGTTGAGGCGTTAATGTGTGGAATCGGACTCGACCAAACCAAAGTGGTGAATTCGATTTGAGTTTTTTTTTGTGATATGGTTTTATTTTAGATTAATGAAAAATAATAGTAGTAGTTTTTACATATTGAAATTGAAGGTTTTACATATTTAAATGAAGCGATTTAGCCGATGAATAAGTTGGTAGTTGTTATTGACCAATGTTATAAGTTATAGTAACATATTGTTTATCCAGCTTTCACAAACTATATGTGATGAGAAGGTTACTATGATACTAGTTTCAGTAAGACCAATAACTTCTTTCCTTAAAATGTCAGCGGCAACAATTGACTTGTCATACATCAATCATGTTGAGCAATGGTCATTCCACCTCTCTTACACATTGTTCCATCAAGGTGTCACCGGTTAGCTGTACCGACCACCCATTTTATCACAAGGCTAAGTCGTTTATTATTGTGGTGGAATTGGTCGTGTAATTCAACGGCCGAAAAACTGTCACCCAGGACACTAATGATAATAGTGATCCTCACAGAATCTTGAATATCAAGTTAAGTGCACGCTGAAAGGCTCATCAAGCAATGACAAGAAGTTTCCACTTAACATAATGCCATCTAAACCAACTCGAATTTGTAACAACTCTATATGCTCCGCTAACTAAAACCCACAACTACTTTGTCACTATTACTCCTAACTAGCCATGCCGAGTCTCATCGAGTCTATCTGAATCAATCTTGTCCATTTCCAACCTTTGAGACCATTCTCATCTACCCACTATACCAATATCTAAAAACTGATGGTTTGACTCTTAATGCAACAACATATAAATGTAACAAACAGAAGGCGGTAAAGACAATTTCTGATTTTAACATGTTATTCAAACCTCTTTAACATAAAATCCAACATACAATTACATCAAGAAATAGATTCAACAATCCCTGAAAATTAAAAAGTACTTAAATTTATATTATAACCCATTATCATTCCA
Source organism: Artemisia annua (assembly GCA_014162995.1). Classification (NCBI taxonomy): domain Eukaryota; kingdom Viridiplantae; phylum Streptophyta; class Magnoliopsida; order Asterales; family Asteraceae; genus Artemisia; species Artemisia annua. The sequence goes on from LBNU01033622.1 coordinate 98,870, forward strand.
GCATTTAGTCAAAAGGTAGCTTGGCCCACACGTTTATTCAGATTCACTGCCCCGTGGAGAACCACGATTCACATCATCATCAACAGGACTCCCATTGTCCCTAGGTCCTGGACTAGGGATTGGGCTGGGAGTCGGGCTACGGCTGCCCCCATTTTTGTCAGCAGGACTTCTATCAATTGGGCTGCCACCATTGTCTTCCACCGGGCTCCTACTCCTAGCACCCTGATCTCTTGGAGAGGGGCTATCTTCTGGGCTCCTGTCAGCAGGTGATGGACTGCGTTTCCTCCCTTTGACTGGTGATGGTGAAGCCTTGTGTCTCCTAGGGCTCCTATTTCTTCTATCTGCACGTTCACTGCTCCTTTCTCGCCTTGCAGGTGATCTAGATCGGCTAGAAAGATGGAAAAAAAAAGTATTTCAGAACAAATATTTTCAATAAAACATCATTATGTTGCTGACATAATAACAGTAATGTCATGCACAGTGCAACTATTAGCATGGATATCATATAGTTTAGGTAATATATTTGACCCGTCCAACTACAAATGTGTGGATTTGGGATATGTTGTATGCCCGATAGAGCAAACCTGTTAGAGTAAAGGTTGAACTAAAAAGTTAACGGGTCAAAAGTCGAAAGGCATCTAAAGCGTATTCAATAGAAGTTGGATCAGTATAGTAATTATTACTTGGATTTAGCACATTAATTATTTTAATATTACCAAAAATAGAAGATAGAACTGTTTGTGGTTTGGACGGGACCCTATCCAGCCCATTTTGACATGTTACCAGACCTTCCCATTTTGCCACCTCTAACCATGCCCTTTCTTTGTAAAAAATCAATGACAAAAAACGAAAATAAATGAATACACCAAACACCTGGTTTGCTATCTATCCAATGTAGTGGAAATCAAAAGATGTATAAAACAAGCAGTGATATTTATATCTTAACCATAGGATATCAAATAAGTGTGGTGTGAACATATTTACTTAAGGAGTTGAGGGACAAGAATGTAAAATTAACCTGTAGCTACGGCTCCTGCTATAACTACGACTGCGGCTTCTAGCACGACGAGCTGGAGATGGGGTCCTCGAGTAACTTCGAGCACGCCTACTTTGAACACTTGATACAAAAAAGCAATAACACAAAATTAATCAAAAATTACAAACTTTTCACACTTAAACCAAAAACATGACATGAAACTCACTCTTTCTTGGGGCTGTTCTGACAATTCTTTTCTATATGTCCTCGCTCACCACAACGATAGCATTTGTTCTTCCAGTCACCAGCTTTGCAGTCTCGAGCCCAGTGGCCATCAAGTCCACAGTTAAAGCAACGACCTGAACCGGGAGGAGGACCTCTGCCAAGAAATTCACGCGAGCCACCTGCGCCTCCACTACGACGTGGCACCTAGTACAAGCCAAAGTACATATGAAGCTCAAAGCGTTTACCACGTGCAACAAAAGAAAAATATATATATATATCAAGCAGATGGATACACTTGTCGGGTTGTGCTAATGGGACGCAATGCAAGATTGCAAGAAAGCTTGTAATGGAATAATGCATTCACGTCACATATATGATAGACCCATCTTGTTTTATTCCATATATATTTATGGTGTACCACGTGCAATCAAGAAAAATTTCATAATAATTGGAGACTATACATTGTAGCTGTTTTAGGCGGATATAATATGACATTTGCAACAATATTATAGGTCTCCAATTATTAAGTAAACAACCGGAGATATGGTGTACCACGTGAAATCAAGAAACTGCAAATACAAGACTCTTGGTCTCTGATTGTTTGATACGATTTCATGCTCACAAATTGGTCCGTATAAATGTATTATGCATTCAAAATCAGAACCTCTAGTGGGAGTTGAGAGAGTGAACAGCTAAAGCATCAGACTCGAAGAAGCATATATCTATACTTGATTACTTATCAAATCATTCAGGTACAACCAAAAAAGCACCACTTCCATGGAGAACAGAGAACAGAGAACCAAAAACATGTTTCTTGGCAATCCTTGATTCCTAATAGTCTAAAAGATATAAAACAGTCCATTCCAAATGCATAACCAAACCAAAAAAAAAATTATTCCTCCAAAAAGAATCATTCAAATACAATTCTATACCGACCTTCAAATTAGAGTGGCATTAAAATTTTAAAACTAGTCATTTTGTCATAATGAGATTGCTTGTATTGGTTATGTCTTCAGAATGGACCGAGGTACGCTACTAAAAACACTTATACCATAAGCCTGTATACGAGCCCCTAGTTCTCTATATGATGATACTTTTTTTTTCCTTAGATATACACACAAAGAGATTAAACAGAAAACAGTAGTAACAGATATAGTTATGATAGACACGTCATAGAACATTTACATTCACACACATACAAACTAAAATAAAAAGATCATACCCCTTTGGAAAATTCTACCACAATGCGACTTCCATCAACTTCACGACCATTTAGTCTGTGTCGTGCATCATCAGCATCTCGCGGGTCATTGAATTCCTACAATTAGACAAATAAAGAGAGAAAAAGAAATCTAACGGTCATAACCATCAATAGAACAATATTCCCGCAGCAGTGATGATCTTAAAGTAAAACACTGAAAGCCAAAGTACATACCACAAATGCAAAGTCACGCTTCATATCCACATCACGTATTCTGCGTAAACGGCGCCAAAAACAATAAGCCCATCATGACATTAAACACCGAAAGGGTTGAAACTTCGCCCATCAAAGACGAACTAACACCACTTTGAGATTGTTGCCATTTCCATCAAAAAAATACGCAAAAACAAATTACAAAGAATCGCCAAAGTCTCTTATGCACGAATAGCGACTCATTCGATCAAGGGCAACATCTCACCATTTACCTCCAGGTTGGGTTAAACTCATAAACCTTCAGAAAGATCATCAAGTTAAGTTTTACTTGACACTTGGAGGGTCAGTTTTCAAGATCAAAGTCTATGAAAACTCGAGTCAATAATTTGGCTTCACATTTGTCTTAATAACACACACAACAGAATACTAAAACTACCTAAACATGAGTGTTTCCACCCAAACATAAGTAGGTACAGTCACGTGACATCGATGAATAGTAAAAAAAATAAGATAGGAAAACAAACCAAAGCAAAGATGTTTCACTAAGGCCCTTATTAAAAAACATATATGTAAAAGACAGCAAATATATAACTCAGCCTCTATAAATAACATATACACAATAAACTTTGGATAGAACATTTTACCTTCCATATCTGCTAAAAATGTCTTCTAGGTCACGTGACCGGGTTCGTGAAGACAAGTGGCCGACATAGAGACGTGTAGTACCATAGCGATCATCATGGCGTCTAGAGCCATAGCGGTCATCATAGCGATCATCATAGCGCGGCATATTTCCTAAATAAACAAAAAAATCCATAAATCACAATACCAACACCACCTTTTTGCAAAAGGATAACCAAACAATTATCATATATCCATCTTAACAAAGTCCAATAAACTCAACTAATCAACACAAGTGCATTTATCATTTACATATAACATCATTTAAGCACCAACCATCATCCAAAAAGAGCAATATCAACCATGATTTCTTAAATTTAAGTAAACTAATAGGCACTTTATCGCATTCATCCAAATGGGTCAGACTAGTCTCGAGTTGGGCTGTTGGGTTGAAAACGCCGTTGTAATTTTGCAGACCCCTGGAACCGTTGGGTAATTCTTATACAATTGCGCTTACATCAAATATCTAGTTGGACCTTGAATATTTAGCAAGACCTAACAAAACCCATAACACAACAAACATTTACCTAACGCTTAACCAATGAGTCTTAAATTGCCAGGTTAATACACACAGATATACCACAAACTTACATGTGTAAATTATAATCGTTAATCAATAATAAACTCATACAATTATGACACTTTTGTCGATTCTCATACCATATCTTAGATAAAGTTTAACTCGTCTTATGAAGACATTAAACCCATTCTCCCATCATTATACTATATGCGTTAAAGTGATCATCTATACGCGTCAACAATTAGTCCGAAAAAAGGGTCTGGAAACCATAGTTACAAGAAGAAAAAAAAATAAAATTAATCTGTACTTTTTAAGGAACTTATACGCAATCAACCGAAATCACGAAAAAAAAATATCAGTCAATAAACAACATCTAAAACACATAAGCAATTAATCATAAACATATGGGAAATTAAAGAGGTTAAAAAAAACTGGTAACAAATAAATTGATTGCATATATAATAAGATAATAATTATACAGCATAGTTTAATTGAANAAAAAAAAAAAAATAAAAAAAAAAAAAAAAAAAAAAAAAAAAAAAAAAAAAAAAACAGATTGATGTACCTGAGAGAAGAAGAAACTGGGTTTTCAGTTTTTCGAGTTCGGTGTGTTTAAGGTTTAGTATTAGAATTAGAACACGCTCCTTGATTTTATTTGGGGGCGATATTCTCTACATTTACCAAAGTGTCCTTTGCGGCTTCTCTTGTTTACTTTTTTGGATCTTTTCTTTTAGTAAAATGCAAAAATTGTCCTTGTGATTTCGTCTTTAAAACTTTGAATATTTGCACATTTAAAAAAAAAAAAAAATATGTTTTCATATACGTTTTTCAATGCATAATGTACAATTATGTTTAAGTTTGTTTTGTAAATATGCAAATTTTAATGGTTACATATATAATTGCCTTAACATAGAAAGTGCACTCAGCATCCATGAGAGGAATTTTTGAATGCCTTTTTCGTCCCTTTCCGAGATCAAATGACAAAACTATCTTTTTTTCTTCCTTTCTGATTTCCTTTTGAAATAAAAAGCCTTCACTTTTTTAACAATTATTCGACCATAAATCTTTAACATACTTTAAAATGTAAACACCGAGAATCTATGTTGTAAAATCGGTCCAGGTGGCTGATTAATTGGCGCATAATCACTAATCGGTCACTAAGTGACCGGATTTATCATAATCGGTTTGGTCAAAGATCACTTAAAATCGGTCAACAAAACGATTAATCGGACAAAATCGGTCTAATCAGATTAATCAGACAAAATCACTTAAAAATCGGTCAACAAAATCGCTTAAAAATCTGACAAAATCACTTAAAAATTGGTCAACAAACCGATTAATCGGACAAAATCGGTCAAAGATCGCTTAAAATGGTCAACAAACCGAGTAATATCTATGTTTTACTTTGAACTTTGAAGAATTATGTATTATGTTTATATTTGAACACTTGAAATATTTGAACTTTGATGCACTATGCTTATCTCATTCATATAATATAATATAATATCTAAAATTACAATTTTGTGCATAAAAATCCAATCCGATTAATCCCCGCCTAACTGATTAATCGCTAGGCCCTACCCGACCACCTCACTAGCGCCTAGCGATTTTTACAACCTTGCCGAGAATATCTCTTCTCTAGACATCATAGGCATACATATTTTGATAATATATTAAACAACTGAACATAATATGCAAAAACCATGAATAGATAACCAAAATACCATACCACATATACCAGCCCAAAAGATACCAAGATTTAAAACACACATGCACCCCAAATTTTACCCACATTTAACACACACACCAATTTTCCTCGTCACCAGAATCCATCACGATATACCTTATCTAATATGTATGTGTTGAGTTAATGTGTTTGCATGTGGGTTTTATTTAGATCTTGTGTTTAGGCTCGATTACGAAAAATGATTTTTAATTTTTTTTATAATAGAACTTGAAGTGAATTTTAACCTTATTGCATATTTTTTGTATTCTAGTTTGCAGTCTTTAGTTTAGGGGTTGAATGCAATGTTTTAAAACCTCGTTCTTTATTTGACATGGTCGAGTTGCTGGTTGACCGGGTCACCGATTCGAATGCCATGTCGAACCGGTTCTATACATATGTATGTTTTTCATAACATCTTTGATAGGTATTTGTATAAATTCAATCTGACATTCAATTGAATCGATAAAAGTGAGATTAATCTATTGGGTTTTAGTCTTTAATTTCCAATCTACAATAGTAAAAAAATTGCAAAAACATTCAATTTATAGTTCTTGTTTACATTATAGTTCGAAATGATAAAATGAGATGACTCTATATTGTTTTAGAATCCTATTTTTATTAATGAACTTTTTAAATCAAGAAAATATTATACCAACATTAGATTCTTTTTTTTTGGTTAAAAGGTGTTACCCCGGTAAATATATTGACACAAAAAAATAACGTTAAGTACAAACGAATATGGCTGAAGTACCATATTAACCTAAACGCTCCAAACAAGCGTACTAGCAACGACTACAGGTTTGACATGCCAAACCTTTACACCAATTACGTTATACCATCCTCATAAAATAATAACAAAGAACTTCCCATGCAAGCACACCCCAAACAACCCTAACCGACCAAGACACTCAAATATTAAACAAACAAAACTACAAGCCATAAGGAATAATGTACTTCGGTATCTGCCAGTGATCCAAGCAACGTGCAACGTTTGCAGAATTCTTGAAACGAAGAGACATCAACTTGAGCCTTATGATGGTAATAATGACGTCTCTTAGTTGCTCCACTTTACGACTCGACTTCTTAAAAATTCAATTGTTTCGCTCTTGCCAAATGAAATAAGATGAGGCCGCTACAATTAATCTAGCAATGACACTCTTAATCAAACTCTTGCTAGATATCGAAATAAGAGCAACAACAATCTCTTCCATACGAGAAGGAATGTTATCCAAAAAAGCTAAACCCCTCATGTACGACTACACGTGTGACGAATAACCACACTCGAAAAAGAGGTGTTCATGAGAATTCGGTTAAGTCTCACATAAAGGACATTGAAGCATGTCTAAGTTAGTATCATGACTAACATCTCATTGCCTCAATAAATCTTTCGTTTTAAGCTTCTTTAACATAGTGAGCCAAAGAAGAAATGCATGGTGTGGAATGCATTGTGAGTACCATACGACATGGAGCCACGGGACCACAACATTTCTTAGCTGAATCGTATTCCACACAAGACTAACCGAGAACTCCTTAAAATCTCTATTGATATCACACCATAGCAGCTTGTCTTCGAGATTTGGAGAAATAGGAGGAACATGAATTTGGATCCAATTTGGCTGCTATATCCACGCCCCCCTCCCCCCCACCATAGCATCCGCCATTTTATCTTTCAAATCAACACCCGCACTAGTGATTTGTCTAACCGTTTTTAAGGCACGAGAAGGACAATCATCACACCATTTATCAAACCAAACAAACGCCTTCTTCCCATCACCAATACGATATTATATTACGAATTTGAAGAAGCTTACGCCACCCCTAACTCATGCCCGCTGTAGGAGGTAAATCCCAAAAGCTTCTACCCATGTATTTATACGAGTGAATCCAACGAACCAACAAAGACTCTTTATTAGAAACGATGTTCCATATGTGAGGAACCATTAATTGAATGTTAAACATGTCTAATCTTCTGATTCCAAGGCCGCCCTCAGATTTTGGGAAGCAAATGTTTTTCCTACGCAACCTTTGCTTCGCCCCTCTTCATTTCACCTTGACACCATAGGAAGCCACGCATAAGCTGCTCCAAATCCTGAATAATACAAGTCGGGAGAATGAAAACAGAAGCCCAGTATAAATGCGTAGAGGATAATACCGATTTAACCAGTTGAAGTCTTCCCGCAGATAAGGATTTATTCTTCCAATCACCAATCCGATTCTGAACTTTCTCAACAAGAATCTTACAATCTTTATAAAGAAGTCTAGACGAAATTAGAGGCATTCCCAAGTACTTCACAAGAAGCTTACCTTCTTCGAACGTCATAATACTAAGAATTGACAATTTCACATGGTCTAAAACATTACAAAAGTATGTCGTGCTTTTGGGGATGCTTGGGGTCAGCCCCGAAAGAACTTTAAAATCATCCAAAACCTCCATAAGGACCTTAGCCGAACCAAGATTACCAACATTAGTTTATAACTCTAATTTGTCATTTATCAAAATTTAACCACATAAGTCACCACCACTTTAACTATAGATTTTCAAATCATAATATGTTTGTCCTTATAAATATAGAACTTAATCTAACACAAATTTTGAGTTTAGCGAAAATGAAATAACAAAAGAGTTTTGTTATTTTTAGAGAAAGAAAATGTTTTTGTTGTTAAAATAAAGAAAAAAGAACAAAAGTCATGACCCGCCCGAGTTTATCAAACAGGGTTGAACCGAGTCAATGAAAAACAGCCGGTTCAATCCGATTCTCATATAAACAAAAACCCGGCCACATTTGGTCTAGTCTCCTAACCGGTTCTCGGTTCAACTAGTTGAACCGGCCGGGTCAACCGGTTTTTAAAACGTTGGTCGAATGTCATTTTGCATGAGTGCTTTAAAGGGAGATAAAAACACAAAGGCTACTACTAACAAAAAGTCATAATCGCGTTTTTTTTTCTTTTTCTTAAGAGGTTGTTTGTTTATTCGCTAATTTGGTGAATATATATAGTGTACTAGTTATAATACCCGTGCACGCACGGGGTTTTAACATATTATTTTGTATCGTATTATGTTTGTTAAATAAATAAATTATAAGATGTAAATGCTTACTTAGCTTGTTGAGCCTTTTTCTTCGAAGCCATTCTAAATTTCTAATACGGCAGAAAGAAGTTGGTTTTGATAATGAGTTTTGTGTAATAAGTATAACAAACAGGTTGTATTAAATTAAAATTCTTGTTGGGTTAAACTCGTTGGGTTCTAAATAGCTCCGCCCATGACCTAACACATCTCTCGTTTACAGTATTACCAATAAAATAATGTAATTAAATGATATTTGTTCTGTAATTACATAGAGTAAGTTATTCAATTTGCTTGAATGAGTGTGTAAATGAGCTATGATTGTATACACAAATGAACAAATACATCACACGAAAAACAACTATTTTTTTAAACATTCTATATATCTATCGTAACTAACAGCCATCATGACTTAACCACTAAAAACTTATCTTACAAACTATAAGCACATGACCCGTTTCGCCAGAACCAACCACCTCTAATGACCAAAATGACTGGATCACTTCGGACGTTGCCTTGAAACATATTGTTACACTTGAATATCGAAAATATAATGATTTCCGTAAAATTATACGACAACCTAGTTTAGACTAAAACTAAAAAATTATAACCTTTATAACTTCTAGTTCTTTATACTTGAAGAGACATCTTTGCTTTTACTTGTATAAATACTAATATATCACCGGTCGTTGCCTAACTCGATTCATTAACAACACATTTATAATATCATCATTGACAGTTTGGTAGGCTGAATTTCCCTTATATTCCATGGTCATCAATCGTGATAAAGCTTTTTCGACTCTCTTATTGGAGAACCACATAAGCATTGTCTCCTGGTAATATGTTAGTCTGTCAAGTATTCAATGAAGGATGCCCATGACTTTGGCTCTTATTGAGATTTTGGTTCTGTAATTAAAGAGAAATTATCACAATTTAACTTCTAAGGAACAAAAGAGAAGGAGATGATTAGGAAAAGCAACATCTTTGTACTACCTAATACTTTCTATGAGCACAAAGTAAACCACTCAGCTTTTCATCTTAAACAGAATTGAAAAACTACCCAAAAAAGTCTAGTTTTTGGTACAGGTTTGATTGGGCTCACCTGACCCGTTAGAGATAAAAACATTTTTAAATTGACCTACTTTTTTCGTAAACCGGGTTGTTAATTAAAGAATGGTCACCTCAGTTAGAACATCAAGATCAATGACTATGGAATGCCTCAGAAGTGGAGACCCCTGACTTTCTCGACTCGAAAGAGATAAATAATGCCACCGACATCGATATGTGCTCTAAGACCCTTGATCATGTCAGGAATAGGGCATGGTGGTTAGTTGCTCACCTTGTTCCAAAATTTGGATGCTTTGATCCATTGAAGGCTTTCTTCAGATAACATTTCTCCAATATAGGATTCTCACGAAAAAAAATATAATAGCTCCTCTGCTAGTTTCTCTAGTTTACCTGCAATATCCTTCATTAAATCGCTACATCATCATGCAAACAAAAAGATACACCAAAACAGACCTTTTTATTATGTATCAAGAACAGGCTGATTCACAATAGATTGACCTGCCAAAAATTATTGTCCTATTTTGTAGAACTTTAAAAAAAAATGATTTCGGAGATTGGATGCTTAAAACTTGACTTCGGTCGAATTTTAAGATGTTCGGCCCATTAAAACTTGAAAGTACCTATTTAGCCATTTTCTGATTTGAACCGTATAATATTTTTTTACCTATACATCTTCAAGATCAGGGATGTAAGAATCCTTTCACCACAATGTCCATAACCTTCTTCCCAAAAGTGTCATGGCGTGAGTCACACACACCAACTGTCATCAAGCACGTCAAGAGGTTGTACCATTCCACAGCCTCTGGCCATAATACCTTTCACACGTAGCTCATATTCATCCACAATGGTTCTGTCAAAACCGTTATCCTCTAATGGCTTGTTTCACTATTGCCCTTCCACAGCTTTTTACTTTCTCCAATGGAGACAGGTTCACTTGCATCTGATTATTATCCAATTTGATTAGTAACTTTTGGTTAAAAAACAACAACTAATTAACTTATGTAGTTGATAAAAAGCTATGCTTAAATCATGAGCGTCAGGATTCACTGTCGTCCTGCCTTTGTGTAAAAGGAATTTGCCTTGCGTGAGTTCAGAGTCTATAAAGCCTGGAGTCACAAGGGTTAATTTAATATCTGATCCGAATTCGACCCTCATTGTCTTGTAGAATTGGGTTAGTGCCGCTTTGTTTGCCTAAACTCACCATAAAAAATATTAGCGTTAGTTCTCAATATTCATTTAAGACATCTCAGTATGTAACTACTTAGATATCATGTTGGATGCAGTTTCTTAAGATAAAGAAATTTGTCAAAACACATTGAAATATTATTACCACAGCCCATATTACTTCAGTTGGTTATCTTGCTATACCATACTTCAAAACGCGATGTGAAACACCGCGTAACTTGATAAATATTAAAGAAAAAAAGTAAATGAGAAGAAATTACATTGGAGATGCTCATTCTTGGAACAGGAATCCAAGAAGCAGCAGCCGACAACACGATGAGTCTACCTCCACAATTTCTGAGGTGCGGAGCTGCAAATTTAGTAGTGTAAACTGAACCCCAGAAGTTTATATCCTGTAAAATATATACCACCCGCCTATTAGTAATGTCAGAAATCTTCTCATTTGGCGGGTCTACATCAAAACTGAAATACTTGTATGTAGCACAATTTATATCGAGAAACATAAATAAAATTTCTTTTGTACTTTAGAATAATATGATGCAGTTATCAAAGGAGTAAAGTGTTACCATAATAGGTCGTAGATTGGTGATATCATCGGCTTCTTCCAGCATACAAACCTGAGAAATTCCAGCATTATTCACCAAATGATCCACTCTGCACCCATTCATTCACACAATAAGTATTCTTAAATGATGATAGAAGTTTATATAAAGATGAGAAGCTAGTATGTCGTACATCGATTGAAGTGATGAACAATTTGATCAACCATTCGTTTACAGTCATTGGCACCGGACACATTAGCACGGATGATGATAAAGTCAGGCACTCTGATTAGGCGACACCGATCAGCTACTTTTCGTAGACGATCCTCTCTTAGTGCAGATAGAGCCACACACGCTCCTCTGCTTGCATATTCATATGCTAGATGCTGATCATATCATAAAATTTACAATATCGGTTCAGTTACTTCATAGCACAAACGTGAAATTTAATTCAATTCCAATAAGTATCTATGCTATGTCAAATTTTTCATAGTAGTAGCAACAAATATGACTATCAAATGGGGAATTACATTGCTAACTTTCTTTCTTTTAACTTCATCTTATAGACTTTTACTCCCATCTCTAATTGTTAATAGCAATTAATAAAAATCAAACAATAGTTTACTGAGCATATATAATTATATATTCATTCATGATTACAATTAAAAAATTGATATAGCATCCAATCATGCTCTCAATTATATACATGGAAAACACATAACCAATCAATTTGAAAGATGGAATCTTCACTGAATTAACTAAGACGATAGAATTGACTGACATTATGATTTGTAAGGAAAAAAGTCACCTTAATGAACTTATGAAAACAATTGAATTGAAAGATAGATACTGAATTTGGTAGTATGCATTGTTTGGTTTAGCATTATGGGAATTGTGTAAAACACTGATCTTAGAGGTTTTATGCATTATAATTACACTCGCAACGAATTTTAACCGACTCTTCTAATTTGACGCATTTCTATTTAAGGAAGTGGATCAAAATTTCCCTCTACAGAGTTTGCTTAGATGACTTGCAAACGTCAAACAATCAAAGGACATGGTTTTGTATGCCCAAGTGAATAAAAGGTATAAGCAAACATGGGATCAAGACATTTGCTCCCTATACAAAGTGAAGAAACTAAAAACACATCCAAAACTTAAGTGTGCACTATGGATTACATTCAAAGAATCTTAAAGAATTAAAAACGGTTGTATAAATAACATGTTAAAAACCAACACATGAAAGAAGTTTGTCGCAAAAACTGTTACATCAATTTCCTAAAGAAAATGTTCCAAAAACTGTTATAAGTTAAGCCAAATCATAAGAAAAAATTAGTAAAATAATAATGTATGATGATGATACCTAAAGGCTAAAGTATAGCATCTTGATTCCAAAACTATGTCATCTTGTTCAATTTCAGAATCAACTTAGTCAATCTACAATAATCAATCCCTTGAGTCGTAGCAATATAGCAGTAACATTATCATAATTACACACAAAAAAATTAACTGTAAACTAACAAACCAACAATCAAGAAAACCTAGGTACAAAATTAACCGTACCTAACTTGATTCGATGAAACGGTAACTGAAGAAAAAAAAAGTAGTTTAATTCTCAATAATCAAATGATGATATACTAATCGGAGCATGGGCTTGTTGTTCATGGTTACGTATTTTTTGTTTTTCTAGGGTTAAGAAGGAATGAGAATCCGCTCTAAGATTTAGTTACAGTTTAGTCCAAAACAATAAAAAAGAGAAACCACAGGCCCATGTGTTATTTTGGTTTTTTTCAGACATTGGTGTGGAAAAACGAATTTATAAATTTCTTTTCCAAATCAAGAAATATTTAGTTTTTTTTAAATGAAACATCTTTAAAAAATAATTTTATTAAGTTACTTATTACTGAATAAGGGAAGGTTGAGTTTTTTTAAAATGAGAAAGTCCCCACTAGAAGTTTTGTTTTATTATATATATATATATAAAAGATTATAGTTATTAGATTACACTTCTGGTTAAAGAAGTGTGTTTTGCGTGTTTCATCAGTGATTCATAGTCTACTCGTTATTTGATAGATTCAGAATTTCTACGAGGCGTACTACAACAACTCATCATAGTTAGGTAACTAGTGTTCAACCATTTCTTATTGGTGTATAGTAGGCTACCAATCATATTGAACATAATTAAAAATAATCCCCACAAATATTATAAAACTTATAACTTTCAAATTAATAATTTACAAGACTCGAAATATAATAATCTTGTGGAGCCTCGTTATCTTTTATAATACATAAAAAGAAACTTCAAAACATAAATCAATAAAAAAAGTAAAAAACACACTTTTACCCTTCCCGAAGGATAAAAAAAAAAAAGTTACACGCAGCTTTTTCACTTATTACCTTTTTACCTCCTCTTATTTTTACTTCCAAGCAACAAGCAGAAATAGAACAAAATCCTGAAGAAGAAACCCCAAGCCACAGTAATCCACAAGCAACCCCATTTGCTTAGATCAGTGATCCCTTGTTGCTTCAATATATCGATACCGGTTGTTAAACACGTAGTCCCACTGATAGTCACACCGAGCGATCCGCTCATGCTTTGCAATAGTCTAGCTTTTACACTCTCGGGAACTGCGGATAAAGGACTATTGTCGAATATCTGAGTCCCGCGGATAAAGCACTTAATGGGATCATCGAATTCGTTCTGTAGAACGGCTTCGTATGGATATTTAACAAGAAGTCCGCAATGATTGATTGGACTAACGTGATTAATAGCTACCTTAATTGTGCAGGTACTGATGAATGTCACCTTGAAGAAAGACCGTATACCATTATCTTATTCATCATCAATCATCAACTCCATATGCTCATACTAACATCCTCAAAATCAATTCAAGAAAGTTCAAGACAAAGTTCTACATCAAGTTAAAGATCAATGTGTCAAAGAACAAGTTCACGAAGGAAATGAGGACTACGTTAGTATGAAGTTCAAAGCTTTACAAGAAGTATAGGCATGTTGTAATAGACACCAAGACAAGATACATGAAGATGTTGATTGAAGGTAATAAAGATCAAGAGATTTCACCAAATATCATAAAACATGATTGGAACAAAGGAACTAGCAAAACTATTACACAACAAGACTCAAAGTTCAAGACAACAAGCTTCAAAGATCAAAGTCACACAGAGAGATCTCAATGTCACCCCTTAGGGGGAGATTGTTAGCATTAGAAGTGTTGATCATTAATGTAATCAAAGAAAGATCTCAATGATCGCCCCTTAGGGGGAGATTGTTAGGAATATAATTGACAATCATTATCGAGTCAAGGAGTATGGTATTTATTATATAACATGTAATATGCTAGTTATGGGTTAGGGGCTTAGTTTAGTCAATATTGGTTATGGTTTATGTGTAGTCCAAAGCTCGGCCCATGTAGATCTCATGAGGCCTTCTGTATGAAGTATAAAACACCTCACAAGCCTCATTTGGGAGGTGTGGAAGTGTGTGTAAACGAGTGTGTAATGTAATTGTTTATCTCTCTAGCTCTCATGTGGCTCTTCACCTTCCCTATCTGGTTATCATCCCATTTCAATCTACAAAACTTAATATTTATGATCCTACACAATTAATAGAGAAATGATTTTTGTAATCATATGTTAGTTGAGGTTACAATTTACAAATTAATTAATAATTAAAATGTCGGTTATATTCTCTTATGTATAAAAACGGTCATTTAGAGGTGATTAACTCATTTAGTGATGAATGATGATGAATACATAGTTTGCTAATTTCGTAAGAAACGATCATGTTGAAGTCGAGATGGTTAACTTGATAATAGACTGTTTGCGATTGACGTTTTCGTATCTTCTTATGGTGGCCATATGGTTCGATCATATTGATATTTATACAGCAATAAACGGATTTCCTATTAGGGATTTGGCCGTACAATAGCAACGTACTTTTTCAAATGTTCCGATCTAGTACGCGGTCTATTTTTTATTCCACTTAATGTAGCGAACTTTCAAGTTTTGTTTCATTCTACCCCACGAAACTTGTTTAACCGGCTAGCAAGATTTTTTTCCCCACAAAAGCTGCCACGTTGGATTTCCACTATATATTATGTACTTGTAAAAGCCATTAAATAGTCATATACTTTCTCAAATATACTCATATGGTAAGTGTGTCAAAAATAACTAAAAATTTGATTTTTTTTATTTATGTTTTCATCCGTTTTTGCACGTTTTCATCCGGTTTGGACATTTTCGTTCGTTTTTATACGTTTTTGTCCATTTTTGCACTTTTTCGTCTGTTTTACACATTTTCATCCGTTTTTGCACATTTTTCGCCTGTCTTTACACGTTTTCATCCGCTTTTGCAGGTTTTCTCCCGTTTTTACACGTTTTCATCTGTTTTTGCACGTTTTCTTCCTTTTGTACACGTTTTTTACACGCTTTCCTCTTTTTTGCACGTTTTGTCTGTTTTTGCACGTTTTCGTCTGTTTTTACATGTTTTCATCCGTTTTTGCATGTTTTCGCCCGTTTTTACAGGACAACGTGTAAAAACGGACAAAGACGTGCAAAAACAAATGACAACATGTAAAAACGGACAAAAATGTGCAAAAACGGAAAAACGTGCAAAACGAACGTAAACATAAGAAAGCGGATGAAAACATGTAAAAACAGATGAAAACGTGTAAAAAACGGATGAAAACGTGTAAATATGGACGAAAACATGCAAAAACGAATGACAATGTGCAAAAACGGACGAAACGTGCAAAAACAAACGACAACGTATAAAAACGGACAAAAGCGTTTAAAAACGAACGACAACATGTAAAAATGAACAAAATGTGCAAAAACGTGCAAAAACGGACGAAAACGTAAGAAAACTGATGAAAACGTGTAAAAATAGATGAAAACATGTATGAAAACGTATAAAAACGGACGAAAATAATACACGTACTAGATTGGTACATTTGAAAAAGTACGTTGCTATTTACTCAAGTATTAAATATGTCACGTAGGCATTTTTCCAGGTTTTCAAACTTTTTTCCCGGTAACCGGTAACTTTTGGGTAGAATGGAACAAAAAATGAAAGTTCGTTACATTAAGTGAGACAAAAAATAATACGCGTACTATATCAGAATATTTAAAAAAGTACGTTGCTATTGTACGGCCAAATCCCTTCCTATCATCACATCGAAGAAAAGTGATACTCCTATTCTAAGCACCACTAAATTTAAATTCCATTACTCCGCTAGTAAAAAGATCAATCTCATATTTGAAAATACTTTTTGTATTCTTGTTTGCGGTCTTTAGTTTATGGGTTGAATGTTATTTGTGCTTGAGTGCTTTAAAGGGAGATATGAACAGAAAGGCTACTACTAACAGGATATATAGACCTCATCTAAGTCTTATTTTTTAGAAATAGTTTGTTTATTCGCTAATTTGGTGAATATGCATAGTATATTAGACTACCCACAATAAAAACTCTCAGCAACCCGACAACACAACAAAGATGACCCTTTGCAACCTGACAACCCAATCGGTTGTCACCTTTATTGCGGGTACCTTTATAGTTATTATATTAAACATTTAGTTAAAGAAGTGTGTTTTGTGTGTTCGAGTGATTCATAGTCTAATCGTTTAATAGATTCAGAACGTCTACAAGAGGCTACAACAACTCATCATGGTTAGGTAACTAGTCTTCAACCATTATTTCTTATTGGTTTATAGTAGGCTACCATTCCTACCAATCACATTGAACATATAACTAAAATAATCCCCACATATATTATAAAACTTATAACTTTCAAATTAATAATTTACAAGACCCGAAATATAATAATTTTGTGGAGCCTCGTTATCTTTTATAATACATAAAAAGAAACTTCAAAAAACATAAATCAATAAAAAAAAGTAAAAAACACACTTTTACCCTTCCCGAAGGATAAAAAAAAAGTTACACGCAGCCTTTTCACTTATTACCTTTTACCTCCTCTTATTTTTACTTCCAAGCAACAAGCAGAAATAGAACAGAATCCTGAAGAAGAACCCCCAAGCCACAGTAATCCACAAGCAACCCCATTTGCTTAGATCAGTGATCCCTTGTTGCTTCAATATATCGATACCGGTTGTTAAACACGTAGTCCCACTGATAGTCACACCGAGCGATCCGCTCATGCTTTGCAATAGTCTAGCTTTTACACTCTCGGGAACTGCGGACAAAGGACTGTTGTCGAATATTTGAGTCCCGCGGATAAAGCACTTAATGGGATCATCGAATTCGTTCTGTAGAACGGCTTCGTATGGGTATTTAACAAGTGATAAGTAATGAAACCATATCCAGTATCCAGGGATTCGATCACGAGTGATGAAGAAGCCACTGAATAAAAGAAAGTAAGCTAGAATCGCGACGACTATAGTGTAACCAAGCATGACATGAGGAACCACGCCCGAAAGAAATGTCACGAATGAACTTCCTGCCCAAAAGGATGCTAAGATGACGAAAAAGTAGAATATGAAGCCTGAAAAACCACCCGCGAGTCCCACTGCCCAAAATGTGATAGCAGCGAATGCTAGAGATAGGAAAACTAGTGCTGGAATTGCGACTAGCGAGTGTGAGAGCAAGTATGATGATCTACGGTACGCGTTGTAAGCAGTTTCCCTCATGAAAATGTAACGTTCTTGGAGGAAAACTGGCAACGCGTCCGCACATGTGTAGAAAGTTGTGGACATGGCGAACGCGAAAAACCCTAAGCGTTCTTGGACGCCTCGAGGTGAGCTATCGAGGTTCCAGAAGACCGTCGCTAGTATGAAGCCTGTGATGGTCACTGCTGCTAATCGTGTACCGAATAGCTCAGGCATACGTCTTGAGTTCGTGAATGATCTTTTTGATAAAACCGCCATTTCTATCCACATTGGGTTCGCGAAAGTTGGGACCATTGAGGTCGGGTTTGTGCCGTTGTTAGCTCCAGCTCCAGAGACTAACTTGCCTCGTGAAATACTAGCACTGATTGCTTCTTTGAGTGTTAAACCGCGTGTAGGAGTTTCGTCACCTATGGCTGTCGTGTTATGGGCTCGCTTCATGTTTTGCCAAGCTTTGTTGAATTCGACTAGGCGTTTGGTTCCTCCAGGCGTGCCTTCGAGTTCTCTGATTAAGTCTAGTGCAAATTCGGTTCGGTTCTCTTTGTCTGGAATGGGATTTCCAAAATCTGAGAAGAATAACGGGAGATCCGCAGGAGAACCATTGAAAACGGGCTGTCCACGGGACAGAAATAGCAAGCGGTCGAGTAACCCGAGCAGACGGTAGCTCGGTTGGTGTACAGACATCATGACAATACTTCCGCTTTGTGCAATACGTTGCAAAACTTTAACAACCATGTATGCACTAGTTGAGTCGAGTCCTGAAGTTGGCTCATCAAGAAAGAGAATGATCGGGTCGTGAATGATGTCGATACCAATGGACACACGACGACGTTCACCTCCTGAGACACCTCGGTGTCCTTCGTCACCAATGACTGTTTTGGCGGCGTTTCTAAGCCCTAGTTGATCAATTAGGGCTTGAACTCTTAACTTCTTTTTAGACTTTGAAAATGTTCGTGGCAATCTGAACTCTGCCGCGAACATCAAAGTTTCTTCAACCGTTAGCATAGGAAACAAGAGATCGTCTTGCATCACGTAAGCCGAAATCACCTTCAACAACCTTGACTCCAATTGCTCTCCATTCAAAGTAACCGTACCTTTCAAGCTTCCTTTCGCGATCCGGTTAGCCAAAGCATCGATCAAAGTGGATTTTCCCGAACCACTTGCACCTAACACCGCCACTAACTCGCCATCCCTAGCTTCACCCGAAATATCATTCAACAAAATCTTTGTACGATCTTCACCACGACCACACATGTCTCGGTACAAGGACGAAAAATTCAACTTCCTCCTTACATTCACGCTATACGTCAAGTTATTAAACTTCAAAACGAACGGTAACGCCCTGGGCTCATCAATGCTAGTTTCACTCATCTCCAAAACACGATGAGCAGGCGTCTCATCACCATTAGCATCCTTCCTTATGTCTCCAACATACTTCAAAAGCTCTCCAAGAGAAGGAGAAGCAGCCATTTGTCCCCGTTGATCGTAAAAATCTATACTATCCATTAAATTTTCGGCCACTACACGAGGCATACCTACCAAATTATTTAGGGATTAGTAGTACACCGGGAATATATATATATAGGCCAAATATTGCAAAAGAAAAGAGTGTTTAGCTAGAGGGAATTGTTGTGTTGGTTTGGAAAGTGAGAGTTGAATGAGAATGCATGAGGTGAAGAGTGTGTGTATATGGTGTAATAGTGTGTTAGGATGGTCACCTACATCGCCTAATAAGTGAATTTAAGTCCATACGTTTTGTATAATTTAGGAAAGTTGTAGTGGGACACGCGGGCTGATGTTTGATGTTTGGTAATACTTTGTATATATTTAGCAAGACTAAAATATATAATACTAGTTTAGTAGTTTCTAGTACGTATACATAAACAAACTAACTAAAGATGAGTGGTTTGGATATGGTTTGACATTTGCTAGTTGAACTAAATAATCAAATTGGGTGGTACATGAAATTTAGTAAAAGTGATATACGTGGTAATTGGTAAATGACCATGCATGAGTTAACCTTTCATCTAGAACCTATTAAACGTAGACTAAAGACTAATATTGAGTACAAGACCGGTTTTATACAATATCTTAAACTTCAAAATTTTCATGTCTTGGAACACCTTGTACAAGTCCATGTTTTCATGTAACTTTCAATTGTTTCAACTTATGCTATGTTAAGTTATAGTAATGTATAGTTACGTTAGTTCCAATTTTTAAAATGAATATAAGAGCTTACACACTAAAAAAAAAAAAAAAAAAAGGGGTGGGGGGTTTGTAGCGATAAGATATTTCACTTAAAGCACTTAGCTAGCTTCAAACTTAAGTCGTTAGCATGATATGATGAAATATATTATTTTCTAGAAAACCTATTTCGGCATGGAAGATTAAATAAAATCAAAAATATAATTTTGAGTTGTGAAATTAGGTGTGGGTGTTAAACTACTTTTGCATGCATCTTACGTAGCTTGGTCAATGAAAATGGGTCGGCTTGGCTTTTGCATGTTTACAACTGTTAAGTTGAAAACTTCATTTTCGTGAGTTAAGTTGCATCGTCATGCAACGAGTACCGCTCTCGAATGTATGATCATTACTTATTTTCATGTTTTATCCTACAAGTTTATATTTGTTTATCATTGTTTTCTACTCTTTTCGGGTCATGTTCTAGATGAAATAACCTTGTTTTTTTTAAGTAAAAATGATGTGTGATTTAAAGGAAACGAAATGTTATTGCATGCAAAAAGATTTAAAAGGTTACAACTTACAAGTATATTTAAAAAATAAAATAAAAAAATAAAATAAATAAATAAAATGTTGAAGTTTTGGATCATCTAGCATAAACAATATTAATATACATGACCTCCTTTGTTGCCTTATTTTCAAGTTACTATATATACTCGAAGTTTTGGATCATCTAGCATAAACAATATTAATATATATCGGGTCAAATTTAGCTATTCTCTAGAAGAAGTATACGTCTTCTTTAGTTTCGCTAATCTAGAAGTTGTTGAGCGAAAACCTTTAGTTACGTTATTTCTGAGATTCTATCGTCGATCTATCAGTCGATCAATGTTACTCTCTCCGTCCCAAAATAAGTGTCCAGTTTGACTTTTCAGAGTCAAACTGGTTCAACTTTGAACTTATCTATTTTTGTGGGTGTTATATAATACTTGAAGCAAAATATATGAATGGATTGAGTTTTAAGTGTATTTTTCATTGGTATTATTTTTCATTAAATATTATGTAACACAAAGAAAAATATTAAAGGTAAAAGTTGAATCAGTTTGACTCTGAAAAGTCAAACTGGACACTTATTTTGGGACGGAGGGAGTATTATCTTCGTGACTTGCATGTTTTGAATCAGTTGACAAAAGCATACACATGATCAGATACATGTTAGTCAAACTTAAGTCGATTGTAATAACGAAATCTTTTTGGCCAAAAACTTATTCATTTGTATGATTGGTCTCAGATAGAAAACTGAAAACATATATGAAAACGGGCCCATTTAGGCGGATCGGCACTTAGTTTAAGTTCAAGACCCATTAAGTATTGAAATCGCAACAGCCCAATACAAATTTAGTCCTCTGCATCGATCATTTTAAAAGCCTAAACCTTTTTACTTTTGAAGTATCGAATCAACAAACAAATGGGTGAACATATGAGGTTTTTGTTGTTCAGGTTACTGATAAAGAGCGAGCTTTTATCATTAAGATAGACACAGCCTCTTCGAGTTAATCTTGAGACCGAATATGATCCTTTAATGACCACCCGAACACACCTAAATGTGTCATGTTAATGTTCAGGTAGAGGCAATATGCGTATAACCAAAACTTATTGGCATTAGAGTGTTTTATTAACCAAAAAGCTCTAGATTTAAATCAAGTATGGACTACTTGAGGCATCTATTTATTTTATTATTATTATTTTTTTTCCCTTTCTTTTTGCTTTTTTGGTAACTATGAATCTAAACCCTTTAGCTGACTAATTTATAAGTATTAATCCACCACACACACTAAAATCATGCTCATATTACAAGATATAGCAGTTTACATATCTTCGTATGAAATCTTAAAAATCACTCTTAGTGTAATTGAATATTTGACATGTTATGATTACTTAGGAAACTATAAAATAAATAGTATATAAGTACTCAAGTGATTTTCATATTGTTTTAGGGTGTGCTTGGTACAGAGTTTTTTAAGCATCTATAAGTGGTGAGCGATGTTGATGAGGTATGGTCTCCTCCGGGTAATCTGGAGGAACTAAGTCATTCTTAATCCATATTTCACGAAGTCTAGAAACTCAAGCTGGAATGGCCCTCGGAGAAGCTAAGGTAACGAATGTTACTTTAGGTCCGTAGTCAATGGCGTGGGAGCATAATCTCCTCCGGAGCATGGCATATGCGATGATAGCTATCGTACAACTTTGTACGGAAGCAACAGTGTCACCGCAAAGGTCATTGTGCACGTTGCGAAAACCTGAGCTTTAGAAGGTACGGATCAAACCTTACAACGATTTTCTCGCTACTTTTATGCCGGAGCTTGGTCTCGAATTAAAACCCGAAGGCGAGCTAATGATGTTTTGTCTTATTTCAGCCTAAGAGACAAAGGAGCATCCTCAAGACCTTCGAAGGATCAGGGCTGAAGAGCACTACGAAAATTCGGTCAAATAGTTGTGATTTAAGGAAAATGATTAGGATGCCTAATTCACATGACTAATTATATGCCTACTCCATTCATTGTTGGACACATGGATCCCACCATCTTTTTCTTTTTATATATACCATTGATTTTGCCACATGTCTTAAGATCTTTGTTAGACACAAAATTAGGCATACCAATTAGGTATGCCAATCGCTACTCGTGATTTAAATGCTCGTTTGGCAAGCAACAAGTAGCTTTATATTTTTTTATTCTAAATGCTTAATTTTGAACGCTCATGAAGTATCATTTAGGTGCGTTGAGCATTTAGGAGATGCGATGATACAAAATCACTTCATTTTACACATTATAATTACAACTACATTACTAAATGTTTAAAACTAATAATAAAATACTACTTACACAGAGTTGTAAAAATCGCTAGGCGGTAGCTGGGCGGAAGGGTACCGCCTAGCGATTAATCGGGGTGAATTTTTTTATACATACAATTATAAAAATTTGAAACTATATGCCTCATTCGGCCGATTTAACAGATTTTTTTTTCCTGATTTGGATGATTTATACCTGATTTAGCCGATTTTCTCCGTAACCGAGTTGACCGATTTATCCGATTTGGCCGATTTATGCCAGATTTGGCCGATTTTTATCCGACTAATCGGCATGCTGACCAATTTTTGACCGAACCGATTAATAAGGCCGATTAGTGAAAATCGGAGCGTTAATCCCCGCCTAGTGATTAATCGCCGATTAATCAGCCGCCTAGGCCGATTTTTGCAATACTAGTTACAACTACTGCTTACTCTTATTGTTAGCGTCGCGGCTATTGCTATTTTTGACATACACACCATTAGTTATTTTGTCGACATTATAAAAGTTGCCACCAAAACATCACAAAACCATTAGTTATTTTGTCGACATTACAAAAAATGCCACCAAAAACATTACAAAACCATAAGCATAATAACTATGCTAACAGCCAACTACAATTTTAGTCTTTTGTACCGTTTGTTAACGTTAATATTTGGGCCACAATTTTATGGTCAACGTCAATGAAACCATGATATTAGTATATATTTATTGCCGATAGTAGTACCCCGAGCTATACAACTGGCCACGTTAAAAATTAGCACCCTTCCACTTCCTTTTGCCTGTCTCACGTGGCTTCCAATCCTTCATCCAACTTACAAATCTCTTTCATTTGATTGCATATCATTTTGTTTTTTTAGCACTTTCAATTCTATATTAGAAAAGGTAAAACTAGCTTTTGCGTTTGTAAATGAGTTCGAATTTTGTATAAACTTGAAATAGATAGAGAAGAG
Source organism: Artemisia annua (assembly GCA_014162995.1). NCBI lineage: Eukaryota > Viridiplantae > Streptophyta > Magnoliopsida > Asterales > Asteraceae > Artemisia > Artemisia annua. The sequence goes on from LBNU01033622.1 coordinate 122,899, forward strand.
ATAAAGGTTGTATGAGTTATGTGAATTTACTCGAATTATACATAGCGGATTTAGAAGATGAATAGATTGGTTCTTACAATCTTGCATGAATCATGTATGATACGACCCGGTTAGAGGTTGTATCGGGATAGGGCACCACTTCAAGCGTGTGCTGGCTCCGTCAGAAATTAGAAGAGAAGAACTAGAGAATTATTGATCTTAAACTTTGATTGAATGATTATAATAAAGGATTACAGGAGTATTTATAAGACAAAGTAAACCCTAATACCTAAATAAGCCATGGGCTCGGCCCAGGCGTATCATTCCCCACTCCTTCAAAACCACCTTGCCCTCAAGGTGTTGTCTTAAAACATTCTTAATCGACTTTCCTAAATAAACATGAAAACAATCCTAAACAAAGACACGTAAATAAAGATAGATTATATGACATAATCTTTATGCCATACGTTTCGGCTTCTTGAGTCGTTGGGCAGTCCGTCCTCCTGCAATATTAGTGTAATCCGGGATCCCATAATCTTCTTTGAATTGGAGCCTTCGCCTTTTTCTTCTTTCGTGTTCCTTTGCCTTGGACATAACACAACACCCTTCTTCCATCTTTTGTTGCCCCACGACTCTTCTCGCGATATACCCACTTCAAACAAACAACCAAACACTTGCCGGAAACATCTCTACCCTTCAACATCTTAATCACAAACTCCTTGATTAAACCCAAATTTATTTCATTGATACTATCATCAAATATACCACCTCCATCCTTAAGTAGTGATATCACTATATTCGACTTATCTACGTCAACCCTGCACGCTTCACCACCACTCACAACAATATCTTCCACACTTTCTTTATTTTCTGAAAATTCGCTAAACTCACTATGAACTTCCATGTTTTCCACATTACTTTCACCAACATCAAAAACATCGTTTATCGCGCTACTAACATCAACAACACCAATATCTTCATTAGCATCTAAGGACTCTTTGATCACATATGGAGCTTCTTCACTTGGCCATGATAGAACGATATTTATTTTCTCCTCAATGTTCAGCTTTTTCCCTGCAATTATCTCAAAACGAGCCTCCATTATACGGGCTATGGAATATGCTTCTCCTAAAGTTGTAGGCGCTAACCTTAAGAGTGCACATTGTAGAAGCGGTTTAAGTCCAGAGATATAAAACGATTTGAGTAAATTTTCAGAAATCCCCGTTACTCGATTTATAAGTACCTCAAACTCACTCTGATATTCGGCCACGGTACCCATTTGCAAGAGCTTAGATAGTGCGTATTCCACGTCCTGATCACTGCCGCCTGATGCCATGAATAATAACTCGAAGAACAAAAAAATATTTTCTGATGAATAGTGCCGATGAACAGTACTCGTGAATAGTACCCGATGAACAGTAACTTTTNGTGCACATTGTAGAAGCGGTTTAAGTCCAGAGATATAAAACGATTTGAGTAAATTTTCAGAGATCCCCGTTATTCTATTTATAAGTACCTCAAACTCATTCTGATATTCGGCCACGGTACCCATTTGCAAGAGCTTAGATAGTGCATATTCCGTCCGATCACATCCGCTCGATGCCATGAACATTAACTCGAAAAACAAAAAAAAATATATTTTTTGATGAACAGTACCCTGTGAACAGTAACTCCGCCCCGTGAACAGTAACTTCGATGAACAGTAACCGTGAACAGTACGTGAATAGTACCCGATGAACAGTATTTTTTTTTTTTAAATTGGAACCCTAATCAAAAACCCTCTCAACGAGAGCTCTCAATGAAAGCACCAATTGATACGACCCGGTTAGGGGTTGTATCGGGATAAGGCACCACTTCAAGCGTGTGCTGGCTCCGTCAGAAAATAGAGAGAAGAACTAGAGATTTGTTATCTTAAACTTTGATTGATTGATTCATAATAATGATTACAAGAGTATTTATAAGACAAAGTAAACCCTAAGACCTGAATAAGCCATGGGCTCGGCCCAGGCGTATCACATATTCTTAAACTTCTTTTCATATACACACAAATGAAATCTTCTATATTCACGAACCTTACATTGTATAAAAGTATCACATCATCGAAATTTAGGAGACACTATTTCAAAGCTCGACTTTTTTTATTATGGCACAGGGCCCCCAAAATCCATGGGACGGCCCTGTTGAGCATGTACAATGTGCATAGATATTATTGTGATCCCCACGTTGCTTAATTAGGTATGTGAGTTGCCACAAACCTAGAGGTTAAGATAAGTGGTATAGGGTGTGAAAAAAATTGCCATTCAAAAAAAAAAAAAAATTGTTACGTATGTATTAGTAGCTTTTCATGAATAGGGCTGAAATTGATTAATAAGAATTATCGAGTTTTATAAGTTGCTGCGTTGATGTGAGCAGTTAGTTGCTGCGTTGCTTTGGTACAAACTAGTAAGTATCAGGACATAATATTCACTACTATCTGTTTCAAAAAAATATTTTGTTTGACGTTAATGTTTGTATCAGCTTATAATGATCCATTTGCCTCTCAATAACATTTATCTATATATGCTTATGTGGATGGTGCGATAACCCTTTCACAAAAGTTTTGCATAATATTTTTTTGCACCATTGATTGTTTGACATGTCCTGGAAGCATACAATTTCGTATCCCGGCTTTACTGATGCATTTCTTTTGGTGATTTATAAACAGGCATGCTGTCTATACAGGCAAAATAAGCTAGATGAGGCTTTGGCATCCCTCAAAGGTCTAGAGAAAGGCAGCGCAACAATGTTGTTGGAATCACAGATTCTATTATGTCAAGGAAAGATGGATGCTTCAGTGGATATATATCAAAAGCTCCAGAAATCGAAAATAAAGTCACTGGAGATCAATCTTGTTGCTGGTTTGGTTTCTGCTGGGAGGGCTTCTGAAGTTCTAGGTGTTCTGGATGCCATGCGAGTTAAAGCAACCAGCAGCTTTATGCTGGCTTATAATACGGCATGTGCGTTGGTTGAAAAAAACAACTTGTCAGATGCCGAGCAACTCCTACTGTTAATATAAACAAAACGTTTGCATCGATCTCGCTGGTGTAAATGTTTTTGAGATCGTAGTTAGTCTGCATACCTTACTGTTTGTTGGACTATAAAGTCATGTTACAAAAAAGTTGCATAAGTGTCGATTATAGCATGAGTGTTGTTTTCCTTGATAGACATTGACATTATGAAATCCAGGTGGTTCTAATGGTAGGATTTATAAAGCAGCTAAAGTAGCAGCAACATTATTATAACTTGCAAGGGGCATTTGTTTGGTATAGAAAGGGATACACCATAGACAGAACATTTTGGAAACAAATTGTGAGCTCCTCAAATTATCATTTACATAATTTAATATGATAATTTGGCATTTTACGTATACACAAAGTATTTTGCAGTAGCATCATGATTCAGGCTCTCTCAACAAAAATGTTCAAGTTCTGACATTGGGCTACACTTAGATGTGAAATCCATTTACGTTCATTTGGGTAGCTTAGCAATGAGTTTTGTATCTGCATATGCACTGCTATGCTATTCTTTGTGACCTGCTATTGTTAATTTTCTTAGACCTGTAGTTATTTCTAATATTTGTAATGTGCCTTCATTACTCTACGTGTATAAAGTGCAAGATATCCTCATACGATCTAAATATAATTCTTGACAGAATCGGTCAGGAGACGTTGATGGATGAAAATTTAGCTGATGATAAGATAGAGATTGAGTTGGCACCCGTAGCTGTGCAGTTGGCCTATGTACAGTAGGTAACAAGCACCATTTAAAGTTTTATAAGATTATGCTCTGTGCAATTTTAAACTGAATAAATGTTTTACTTCAGCTGTAAGGAAACAAACCAGAAGCCATGTCATCATACACAGACCTTATCAATCGGAACCTGCCTGATGAATCATCAAATGCAGTAGCAATAAACAATGTAATCGCATTGAAGGGTCTTAAAAATGCATCTGATGGCTTAAAAAAGCTTGATCGTATAATACAAAAAATTAATGGAGGTCAGAGCTTCGGGCTTGTCCCTGGATTAGAGTTGAAACTTTCACCAAAACAGAACGAATCAATCTTTATTAGTCGGATGCTGTTGCTACTTCATTCTAACAAGATAGATCAGGTCATAATCATTTATTTTCATCTTTAACTTTTAGAACTCTTCTCGACGTTATAACTTCTACAAAATTCAACAGGCTCGAGAGCTTGCTGATGAATTGCAACAAATGTTTCCCAGCATAATAACACCTATACTGCTTCAAGCTGCTGTGTTTGTGTCTTTGTGAGAGAAAACAAGGCTGGAAAAGCCGAAGAAATGCTGGGAAAGTATGCAGAAAAATTCCCTCAAAAATCACAGATTGTTCTACTTGCTAGGGCTCAGATAGCCGCAGCTGCAGGGCATCCTCAGATTGCATCAGAATCTCTATTAAAAGTACCCGATATTCAGCACATGCCCGCTACTGTTGCTACTCTTGTTTCCCTAAAAGAACGTTCTAGGGATATAGATGGTGCTAGTGACGTTCTCGATTCCGCCATTAACTATTGGTTGAATGCCATGACTGAAGATAATAAGCTGAGTGTTATCATGCAAGAAGCGGCAGCTTTTAAGTTGAAGCACGGTCAAAAGGAAGAAGCTTCAAAATTATATGAAAAGCTTGAGAAAAGTCATCCTAGTATTGAGGCTGTAGTTGGGTTGATACAAACTACTGCTTACACAGATGTTGAAAAAGTTGAAACTTATGAGAAGCAACTGCAACCGCTTCCTGGTTTGACATCTGTCGATGTGAATGCTTTAGTGAAAACCTCCGGTGCAAAGCATCTTGAGAACGAGCATCACTTGGGGAACAGCGTCGAACCTCAAGAAACAAAAAGCAAGGATAAAGCTAAGAAGAAGAGAAAGGGAAAGCCGAAGTACCCGAAAGGATTTGACCCGGCTAACCCTGGTCCACCACCGGATCCAGAGAGGTGGCTACCTACAAGAGAGAGGTCTAGCTTCAGGCCAAAAATGAAAGATAAAAGGGCGGCTCAGATTAGTGGTTCTCAGGGTGCAGTGGCTAAAGAAACTGCAAATAATGGAAATGCAAAATGGAGCCAACAACCAAGTTCAAAGGGATCTTCCAGCAGTGCACCTGCAGCGCAACCAAAGCCTTCTTCAAAGTCATCTAAGAAGAAATCTAGAAAGTAAAAGGGTACGAGCCGTTGTTCTTCAATCTCTGTTTTAGTTTAATCGGGTTAGTAGTGAAATTTTTTACTATTTTTACTGAAGGTTTCTAAAGGGGCTTACTTGTTGCTTAGTGTTAAAATTGTTATCTAGTGGCCATTAATCACCAATGAGCGAAAGGCGGACATGTGACATTGTGTAATGACTTCTGCTATATAACATTTCATTGCAATAGTTTTACTTGTTTGATAAACATAGTATCTGTCTTGATCACTGATAAATACAATATGAATGTTCCATCCAGTATTTGACAGAAATACTAGTCAGGATGGTTTGTGGACTACTAGTACTTGTGTGGCAACTAGCATGCCACCACGTTACATGCAAGAGCCCTGAATCTGATCTTGGACCATCAACATGTTTGGATATGTTAAAAAAATATTACATTGCATAAAGTTTACTTTTGATACCTTCAGAAAAAGTTGGATACCTTAAAGTTCAACTGGCCCGAAAGATAATACTCCACTTTTTTGTGTGATTTTTTCTGTTAAAATGTGGTTAATGTTTGTTTTTTGTAAGGAGACCTAGTTTTTATTATAATTGCTTTTATAAACAACCACTGTTGAGTTCTGATACAATAGTTTTGATAATGTTTGTGATTGCTTTGTGAGTGAAATAAGTCCGTTTTAAATTACACAGGTTTAAACAAGAAATCCCAAAGCACATTGAAGTATATTTTTTAGTTTAAAGGTTTTAATAAGGAGTCCCAAAATTGGTGTTTCAGAGGGTGCTTGCAATTCTTGTAAGCACATCTAAAAGTTTGATAATATGTGGTTATTTGAGACATTTGCTTTGTAATTTTTGTAGGTTACGTAGTTTTTTATGATAAATGAGAACTGTTGGGTGTGAAATTGCTTGGGGAGTTGGGGGAGTTTGGAACTGTTTTGAAATCTGCCCTTGTTGCATTCTAATACAATAGTTTGGGATTTCTTGTTAAACCTGTGTAATATATGTTGTGACTTGTCCTGGTTTAATCTTCTTTAATAATCTGCATTTACCTGGATTTTACAATTTCCTGTGCTAATATGTAAAGCTTTTGTGTGTGGTGAGCTAATATGTACTGGCTTCTATTGTTTTTATAAACAGTTTCTAGCTCTCTAAGGAGTTTTCCATATACTATCAATTACGTTCACAATGAATGCAGATTTACCATATATCATTGATGACCATCACAATGAGTGAAGACCGGCTTTTAATATCAAAAAATTATAACTCATACTTAGGCTGTCTAGGTAACCTGAAGAAATAACACTTATTTCTCCAATGTTGTTATTACCTGCAGCTCCACTATATTCAGAGTATGGAAAGAACCTTAATGATTTTTCAAGAGACCACTTTTTTGTGCAGAAATTTACAGGTTTTATCCGGATGATGCCTGGACCCCCACTCATCATCCTTGCAATTACTTTTGCCATATGGATTTATGGGTTTTTACGAACACTATCTATTGTGGAAGGTTAAATTGGCTATGTAACAAATATTAGAAAAATTACTAAATTTATTGAAGGTAAAAAGTTCAAAGATATATATTTCTATACATCAAAATGTACAGAAAGATGTATAACCAATTAACCTAATCTGTGTCATGTCAGAGCAGAAAGAAGTGTTCGATTTTGCTATGAACATATGTAGCACACACGTTTATAGGATGTGTAACATGTCACTAATCGCGCATGGTAATAGGTTTTTTTTCTTATTTTTCGAAAATGACAACTTGGAATCCACTTACCCAGTAGGCACCCACATGTTATTGTACATACTCGCAATGCTGAGGAGCCTTAGCGCACCAAATCATCTTTTGGTTCACTTCCTTTAAATAGTTTTTTTGACAAAAAAAAAAGTGAAATGTTATTGACTACACTACTTGAGATTAAATTTAGATCACTGCAATTGTAATAATCTAGTTCTGTAATCGTACTGAACATATTGATATATGAAATCCAAAATATAGGCAAACGTGTTTACCATTCTACCCAACCCAAATGTTTTGACCCGTTACTAGACCCGCCCTTGTTCTCGCCTCTGTAATCATAATTGAGATCGGAAGTATTGTAGAGCTTATGGTGCACATCCATGATGATTATGCCATAATAGTAACATAGTTGGAGCCATCAAGATTTAGTCAACTTTACAAGTAAACCTTTTTTCATTGCCTTTAATTTATACTTTAGCCTTTTCCAACTTTAACTGAAGTTTATTTTCACTGCAGATTCACTTCCTGGTGAGATATGGGTTACCGCCTTCACTTTTGGTATTTCATTTACACTGTTCTAATCTCCATTTGCTGTTATTTGATATATAATGGTGGGCCGAATATATGCTGATTTACTCTGTTTTTAATTTCAGTCGGCTGTATTGTCACCATCTGTGAAAAATGAGAAGAAAGTACGTACGATCCTCGAAGGCCTATGTGACAGTAATAACAGGTAAATTCCGACAGTTCTCTTATGCATATTCATCTTTTCACTGAATGGAATTTGAAAACCGAGTGGTTGATCAGTAAAACAGAACTGATATCATAATAATTGACATAAATAATATGTTTGAGGTAACTTAGTCCTGCAGAAAGTATTCCCAGTTGCATAGTACCTAGAATGAAATTACTTTGTTTCCCCAGTATTGCAACTACTACCTTTCATTGTGTGTCGAATATCTTAAGTACCCTTGATAACCGACAAGTGAAGGAACTTTTTGGACCCAATCACTATCAACAATGATGGGTAAATACGTAATCTGTATAGGGTTATAATTAGATTCACAGTCAAAAAACATAATAAATCCTAGGCCAGTCTTTTAAAAGAAATTGACTAGGAAGGAAAACGACATTAGATTCTGCATGTGGTACATACTCTATTGTAGACGAATGATCAAAATGGTCCATGACCTTACGAGTGTTATAGCTACAGAGGATTAGGAGGGCCGTACTTAAACCATTTATCGCTTCTGAGTATTGTGATAAAGGTGGTACTTCAATGGTTGCCTATCTACAGGACCACACGATCATATTGTTCTAATCTTGTGTTAAAATCAATAATTAATGGTGTTTCAGTCTAGGACCACATAATCTAATTGATTTGATTTTATGCTGATAGTAATGAGAATTAATGGTGTTTTGGTCATTATTATTATCAATGCACACGTTTTGGAAAAACAAGTGTGTAGGAAGCATGGGTGGCTTGGGTGGTGAAGCCGACACTCACCCTTACGTCTCCTTTACCATTAATCTTATGTGAACACTCAGCGATTGGTGTTGGTGTCGATTTTTGTCGTCTTGATTAGAATCCAAAAATGTGGTGTGTAAAATCTGTGTATTATAGAAATTTACCAAATCCTAGCTCAGAGTCTTGGTGTCTTATGCTTAATTCTGAAAACTTTATATTTTGTTTTATTCATTGTATACTGCAAGATGATGCTGTATTCATCTTATTCTGAATGACAAACTTGAGTAACGTTATTATACTCGGGTGGAATGGAACCCATTTATATGTTTAACAGTTAATTGCTTTTTGTTTGTTTAAGACAGAGCAAGTATTTTTCTGCAACAATATAAAAAAGAACGTTATTTGTTTTCTTCTAACGGCAGTACGTAGAATTAAAACATGTGATATGCTTTTATTAAATCTGTCTAATATACAGGTGTTTACAGAAAAGTGAGTATCATGTACAAATTCTACTTCGCCAAAGGGTTTGTAGCCTATTGTTACTCTAAACTTAACCGATCTCTAACCAAATGGTTTTAAGTTTGTAGCCTATGTCACTTTGAAATGCTCTTTAACAGAATAGTTGTCGATTCAAATTCCGTCTATGATCCTGTTCAAGAAAAGATCCATCTATGATAATTGTGCAAGATGTTTATAAATATTATGAGATTATTAGTTTGTTTTCCCTTTTTTAAAAGTATATTAACAAAAGTTCTACTATACATGATGGTGTGTAGTTCAAACTTCAAAAGAGTTCACTTGGTAAATGTCCTAACTAAGAATGCACCATGACCATTGACCAATACCAAACCAAACTAAACCAATATGATTTCATCAACTGGGTCCAATTAGTGTACCAAAATATGCCCTGTTGGAAGGGGTTTTTTTTTTTTTTTTTTTTTGTTTTTTTTTTTTTTTTTTTTTTTTTTTTTTTTTCTGTCTCTCCACAAAACATTCATGAAAAAATATAGTACACGGGTCGCGTTTAACAGTTGATGCTTTGTTATTTTTTTCAATTAATTTTGAACAAAGGTAATTGGGGGGTTTGGGTTACAAAGGAAAACAAAGTAAACAATCCAAATTTGTTTTTGTAATTTTCCTTGTTAAGGTTAGGAAATAGAAGTTTATTCTTTGTTTTGTAAGAGTTTATGAATTAAACGATTTGAAACGCAATTTTGTTTTCTTTATTTTATAATCAAATTATTTTGTAAAAAACATGAGTGTATTTCCTCTAATAAACGCCATCCTAAGTGTTATAGAAAACGTACGGTCATTGTGTTACAAACATGTGATGGTATAGCACACATTGTCACTTTTTTTTGTACCAGAATTGGTACCACGTTGTCCGCAATTGTTGCCATTTCATTTTTTTAAATCATTATGTTGTGTTACATCTCAAAAGCTTGCCCATACCTTTCTATTGTATTCTTGATGCATTAACACCATTGCCTTAGACATTATCCCGAGTTATCTCGACATATGCATCGCAATATGAAGTATTTTTATGATCTTCAATCGGCCCCAAGTACGTGCCTCTCAACTAGTCACCTTGCAACGTCGTTAGCAATGCCGGTCTTAGTCGGGTCTAAAGCTACTATTGGATTTTACTGCTCATTTCTACATACTCACGATTTAACCAAATGCCAAATACGTCAATAGTTGTACATGACGATAAACATTCAACTAGCAAATAAAAGTCCAAAGGAGAGGGAGGACGAAGTGGACGGCCCATACATTGTCTTTAGAGTTTAGATGGCTCTACTAAGGGGATTATTCATGCAACCAATTGATAAGTTGTTGCGTTATAATTTTCAGTTTTTGTTTTTAGTTTCATATGTTGTTGCTCCGAGTTCCATTTCCTATTTCGTAAATATCTACCCGAGTTCTATATTATCAATGCAAGTTTGAAAAGTTTACATATATTTCTACATTGAATGGTTCTTGATATTTAGCATATATTTTGAATTGGGTGGTGTGTTTCTATGTTGTGGTTGTCTATTTTACGGTAAATACTGTGGGGGTCTCGGCCTTGCACCAGTCAATGGCTAGCAGCCTTAGGGCAAAGTAGTCACTATTAATGCAAGTTCAAACCATTGGTGATTTTAGATTTACGATTTCACGATACTGCAAAGCAAAAATGATCCCTATAACTTACATAGGCATCTTTGAAAGCTTTAAGATCTTATAGGATCCCTGATCTTGACCATTAGGATCTTTAAGATCTAATCCGATCCGATCCTTCTTTTTCTCGTATAACAAACTAGAAATACTGCAAATTTCTCGATTCATTTTTTGTAAGATTCTAAAAAACATGTTTATTATTTTATTAACATTTCATAATCATTAATTAGGACAGATATTTTTCACCCAATTGAAACAATTTGAATATAATTTTGTGTTTATGATATATAATTAATTTGTAATTTGTATAATATACAAAAACTATTAAGAAAATGACATTATATGTAGGAATCTTAAAGATCCCAATTCATATCTTTACGATCACGATCTTGCAAAGACAGAAACATCCTAGGTAGGATCCCGGATCTTTGAAAACCTTGTTCCAAACACTACTCCGAGCGCTTCCACACAATTGCGTTTATTTATTTATTTTGATTCTTTTACTCTTTGTAGCTTCGTATTTGTGATTTTATATTTTTATAGAAGAATGGAGGAAGTGTCCTTGGTTCATTGGACGGTAATAAGGGTCTTTGAGACAACTTCCGTTGATTTCTCCATTGCGTGCTCGATCGGTAATTATATGAGTTATTATCCGCAAAATATCCGTACACATGTCAAATAGTATATATTAGACAAATAATTGAAAGAGTCAAGAGTAAAAAATATGGAGCAATTATAATTTATAAAAACTTCAAAACATTTAAAGCAAAGAGCAGAACAAAGAGTAGAGTATATCCTTCAGGGGCTAGCTCAGTTGGCCAACGGGTAATCTTGGAGAGGTATCATAGGAGGAGCCGGTCTCAAGTTCGAGTCTCACCATGGACCTTCAGGGGCCGAAAATAGAAGCAGGGTGGTGGTTATCCCCTAAGGAAGAAATCGGGTCTTGATGCTTGCATAATGCCCAATTGATGTCACTGTAGGCTCGAATCACTAAACTAACTACTCGCCGTTTAAAAAAAATTATAATAATAATAATAATGAATAAAAAATGTAGAGTAGAAATAAAAGGGAAAATTGCAAGAAATATGTCCCTAAACTTTTCGCAATTTTATGAAAGTTTGTCCTCCATCGCAAGATTTTTAGCACAAAAAGTGTACCTGAGCAGGTTTTTTAGGCAAAACGTGTCCCTGAGGATGACGTTTGTTTTGCAAAAACTGGTTTTTTTTGACCTAACCTCGTAGGAGAGCCGTTAAGTGCCTTGTGAAATGACTATTTTACCCTCCTTCTTATTCAGTATCGCAAATTTACTCATTTGTACTTCCCAGCCAAATTTACCTGGTAATTCACTTCTATGCTGATCGCGTTTATGGTCAACGTATTTAGCAAAGACAAACGTGTTGAAGAGTGGCGCACCCGAACAAATAGGTGACATCGAAGAATATGATTTCCTCTAATCCCGATGCGTGAGTATTGATATCGTATAAGGACGACGCAGATTGTATAACTAATATCCATAGCAGTCTGTAAACTTCTATGAATTTTTGAAGACATAAGTATTTTAATACATATTATAATCATTCCGAAAAATATTTCCTAATCTTAAACATCTTACGAATAATCTCTTCTTGTTAGTATCGCTCTTGTTGTAGTATGGGTCAAACAGACAAGCTTGGTTTGGGTTGATATCCCA